>CM053244.1:43361920-43517520 GCA_028583405.1 Pogonophryne albipinna | reverse complement strand
TGAGACCAGGAGGCGGAGTCGCAGTCTTACACGCTTCTCTGCGCTCTCTCCTAGGCAGTCATCCATAGGAATCCCGAACCCAATAAAATACCCAATATTAGCGGTGTGTGTGTCTGCCCAAGGACAATTAAAGGTAAAACCTAATAGAGGTGTCATACATAATAACCTAATAAAAGTAAATGTAACAACTACTACAGTGCAACAAAACAGGAATATTAAATGTGGTCTCTTAAACATAAGATCTCTAGCATCTAAAGCAATATTGGTAAATGATTTAATATCAGATTATAATATTGATATATGCTGTCTCACTGAAACTTGGTTGAGACATGAAGAATATGTCAGCATAAATGAGGCCACTCCACCCAGCCATATCAATACTCATATGCCCGAGGCGTGGGCCGAGGAGGTGGAGTTGCAGCAATCTTTGACTCAAGTTTACTTATCAATACTAAACCAAAATTAAATTATACCTCCTTTGAAAGTCTCGTTTTTAGTCTTACGCATCCGACCTGGAAAACTTTGCAGCCAATCTTATTTGTTACAGTGTACCGTGCACCAGGTCCTTATTCAGAATTCTTATCAGAATTCTCTGAGTTTTTATCAACTTTGGTTCTTAAAACAGATAAAGTAATTATCGTAGGTGACTTTAATATTCATGTTGACGATGATAAAAATAGCCTTACTGTTGCATTTAACTCTATATTAGATTCTGTTGGTTTCTGTCAGAGTGTAAATAAACCAACCCACTGCTATAATCACACTCTCGACCTTGTTCTGACTTATGGTATTGAAATTGAGCAACTATTAGTCGAACCGCATAATCCTGCTTTATCTGACCATTTCTTAGTAACTTTTGAAGTACTGTTACTAGACTACAAAGCATTAGTCAAAAGCTCCTGCAGCAGAAACCTATCTGTTAGTGCTATAGCCAAATTTAAGGAAGAGATTCCACCAATATTTAACTCGATAGCATGTCTGCATGTAAGGGAGGAAGCTTATACAAAATGTACACCACCCCAAATTGATCATGTTGTTGATAGTGCTACAGATGCGCTGCGAATAAAATTAGACTCTGTTGCTCCTTTGAAAAGAAGAAAATAAAACAACATAGATTAGCTCCATGGCATAATGCCGAAACCCGCAAAATAAAGCAAAAGTCGAGACAACTTGAAAGGATATGGCGTTCCACTAAACTTGAAGAATCTCGTTTAATTTGGCATATTACTCTCAATGAATATAAGAAAGCACTGCGTAAAGCGAGGAGCAGCCTACTACTCTTCATTAATAGATGAGAATAAGAATAATGCAAGATTTCTTTTCAGCACTGTAGCCAGGCTGACAGAGAGCCACAGCTCGATTGAGCCTTCTATTCCCATAGCACTCAGTAGTAATGATTTTATGTGCTTTTTTAACGATAAAATTGTTACTCTTAGAAACAAAATGAATGACCTCTTGCCTTTGACCAGTATAGTGTTATCAACAGCTCCCGGAAACGTAAGTTCTAATATTACACTAGATAGTAAACTAGAATGCTTTTCAGCCATTAACCTTGAACAATTAAATTCAATGATTCTCTCTTCTAAACCATCAACGTGTATGTTAGACCCAATTCCAACTAAGCTGTTGAAGGAAGTTTTTCCATTAATTGGCACTTCTTTATTAAATATTATGAATATGTCTTTATTATCAGGCTATGTTCCACAATCATTCAAAGTAGCAGTGATAAAACCGCTTCTTAAAAAGCACAACCTCGATCCAGAGGTTTTAGCCAATTATAGACCTATTTCTAATCTTCCGTTCCTCTCAAAAATTCTTGAGAAAGCGGTCGCAAAACAGTTGTGTGATTACTTAAAAAACAATGATTTATTTGAAGATTTTCAGTCTGGCTTTAGAACACATCATAGCACAGAGACAGCTCTGGTTAAAGTCACAAATGACATTCTAATAGCCTCAGACAAGGGACTTGTCTCTATTCTTGTTTTGCTCGATCTCAGTGCTGCATTTGATACTATCGATCATGATATCTTATTGCAAAGACTAGAGCACTTAGTTGGCATACAGGGAACTGCTTTAGGCTGGTTTAGGTCCTATCTATCTGAACGCTCTCAGTTTGTACGTGTCAATGATGAATCTTCCACGCAAACCAAAGTTAGCCATGGAGTGCCACAGGGCTCAGTGCTCGGACCTATTTTGTTCACATTATATATGCTTCCGTTAGGCAATATTATAAGGAATCATTCTGTAAATTTTCATTGTTATGCAGATGATACTCAACTATATTTATCAATCAAGCCTGATGAAATTAATCATCTAAATAAAATTCAAGACTGCCTCAAGGACTTAAAAACGTGGATGACCTTAAACTTTTTGATGTTAAACACGACCAAAACTGAAGTTATTGTACTTGGCCCGAAGAATCTAAGAAACAAATTATCTAAAGATATACTAACTATGGATGGCATTAATTTGGCCTCCAGTGAGACTGTAAGGAATCTTGGTGTTATATTTGATCAGGATTTATCCTTTAACGCCCACATAAAATCAATTTCAAGGACCGCCTACTTCCATCTACGTAACATTGCAAAAATCAGGCATATCTTGCCTCAAAACGATGCAGAGAAACTAGTCCATGCATTTGTTACTTCAAGGCTGGATTATTGTAACTCTTTATTATCAGGGTGTACCAAGAAGTCAGTCAAGTCGCTTCAGCTGATTCAAAATGCTGCAGCTCGTGTACTAACCAGAGTTAGGAAAAGGGACCACATTACTCCTGTTCTGGCTGCCTTACACTGGCTCCCTATAGAACACAGGATAGAATTTAAAATTCTTCTTCTCGCCTACAAAGCCCTTAATGGGCAGGCGCCATCTTACCTTAAAGAACTCATTATACCCTACTGTCCTACTAGGGCATTGCGTTCCAAGAATGCAGGGTTGTTGGTTGTTCCTAGAGTCTCTAAAAGTACAATGGGAGCCAGAGCCTTTTCTTATCAAGCTCCACATTTGTGGAATCAGCTTCCAGTTTGTGTTCGGGCGGCAGACACCCTATCCGTTTTTAAGAGTGCGCTTAAGACCTTCCTTTTTGATAAAGCTTATAGTTAGGGCTGATTAGATTCAGCCCCTAGTTTTGCTGATAGGCTTAGTTTGTCGGGGGACATCTTACTTCTTCCTTCTCTCTGTCTATACCTGTGTACTCTCATGTTCCGATTAACCCAGCTTCCCCAAATTTCTTTCTTTTTGGTGTCTATATACGCTGGGATCCGGAGTCATGGATGATCCTGCGGTCCTGTGTCCTGCATCGCGAGCCCTGGATCTTGAGTCGTGGCTGTGGTCATGGATCATAGGTCCTGGATGGATATCCTCGTGGATTCATCTTCCTATTATACACACATGCATTTACAAACATTTGGACTACCTATGTTGCAAATGTATTATCAGTTCAATTTACACACGGCATCTATTGCACGTCTGTCCGTCCTGGGAGAGGGATCCCTCCTCTGTTGCTCTCCCTGAGGTTTCTCCCATTTTTCCCTTTAAAACTGTGGGTTTTCTTTGGAAGTTTTTCCTTGTACGATGTGAGGGTCTAAGGACAGAGGGTGTCGTATTGTCATACTGATATTTTGTACAAACTGTGAAGTCCACTGAGACAAATGTAACATTTGTGATATTGGGCTATATAAATAAACATTGATTGATTGATTGATTGATCTTCTGCCGGGGGTCCTGCCAGCCCTATGTCCTGTTCCGTTGGAGGACTCGCCAAGGGTCCTGCCAACTCCTGGTCCTCTTCCGTGGGGGATCCTGCCAAAGCCTGTCCCACCGACACCGGGTCCTGCCCGGCCTCCGGAGCTGTCCCGTCAGCGCCTTCCTGCCCGGCCTCCGGAGCTGTCCGGTCTTCGCCCTCGAGCCCGGCCCCCTGAGAGCCGCGGTCTTCGGCCTCGAGCCCGGCCCCCTGAGTGCTGCGGTCTTCACCCTCATGCTCGGCCCCCTGACTCTTCCTTGGTCTCTGCCTTGCCCCCGGGCCGTCCGCCCGAGACCCCCTCCTTGGTCTCTGCCTTGCCCCCGGGCCGTCCGCCCGAGATTTCCACCCTGGACTTGGCCTTGCCCCCGGGCCGTCCGCCCGAGATCCCTTCAGGGCCCGTCCTCCAGACCCCCTCCACCCACCCTGGTGTGCCTAGTGTTGTGTCCCGCCTCCAGACCCCCTCCACCCACCCTGGTGCGCCTAGTGTTGTGTCCCGCCTCCAGACCCCCTCCACCCACCCTGGTGCGCCTAGTGTTGTGTCCCGCCTCCGGACCCCCTCCACCCACCCTGCTTGAGGTTTTGGACTTTTGTGGTTCTTAGGGACGTCTAGAATCCGTCCCTTGAGGGGGGGGTTCTGTCAGGATTCTCTTATGTAGTTTTGTATGTTTGGGTGTTTGATGTCATGTTTTCCTCCCTGGTTATTGTCTGGTCCTTTTCCCTGTGTTTTTCCTCCCGTCGTTAGTTCCCTGGTGTGTCTCGTTATCTGATTGTGTTCACCTGTGGCCCTTGTGTTTCTCCTCCCCTGCCCGGCTGTTTCTCGTCTTGTGATTACCCCTCCCTGTATTTAGTCTTGTCTCTTCCTGTGTTCAGTGTTGGTGCTTCTTTCGTATGTGACTGAGTTCACCGGTGAGTGTTCTGTGTTGTCTAAAGTTTATGTAGTATCCTTGAAATAAAGGTTTTCACTTTCATCTGCATTTGGGTCCTGCTTGCTGCACACACCGTGACATTATTTCAACGCTCTTGAGATGAAAAGGGAAACATTTCTCCTGTCATTTCCTCCGACCTGCAGCCTCAGTCACGTATTCCGCTTTATTAAGCTAAGTGAAACATCAAGGTCGCGAACCATAAAAAGAAAGAGAGCGCAGTGACTCATAACCAAAGTGTTTTTGACTTTTAAAGGTCAGCATTAGCTACCTTTAATCCTCGTTGAATACCAAGTGGTGCGGCCGTCTCTCCTGAGTGCCGCTCTCTCTCTGTTTGATTTAAAGTTTCACAAAGATGGAATTACCTGAAGAAAAAAAAAGCTTCTCTGTTCTCGTTAATTTGGGTACTTTGTGACCTTCGAAGAGGCTCGCTCTCATCGTACATCCGAGCCAGCTGGTGCCGACAGATTTGAGGAATGAAAGTGTGAGGCTTCGTTCATCCACAGCAGATGGCAGAGACACAATAAGAACGTGATATCCGTCGCTTTTACTGCCTCTGCTCGGTTGTTACGGCTTTAACAAACATTACAAATCCTCGTCATAGCTTTGTTGTCATTGTCCTTGCAAGAAGCTAAAATATTGTGTTGACTGTTGGAAATTAAAATAGGGACTTTGTGATTTTAACACCCTTGGGAGCAACTGTGGAAAACAAGTAGGGACTAATTAGTACTACAAAGTCTCTCATGTACTTACAACACTCCTCTACAGGGGTGTGTGTGTGTGTGTGTGTGTGTGTGTGTGTGTGTGTGTGTGTGTGTGTGTGTGTGTGTGTGTGTGTGTGTGTGTGTGTGTGTGTGTGTGTGTGTGTGTGTGTGTGTGTGTGTGTGTGTGTGTGTGTGTGTGTGTGTGTGTGTGTGTGTGTGTGTGTGTGTGTGCCAGTATTATCACCATTATTAATTTTACTACCTCTTATCATCATCCTGGGTTTTAACTTCCAGCACTTAATAAAACTCTGGTGGAGCAGCCGATACATTCTGCAGATTATTATTTTTTACTTGCAGTTTTGTGAGGTTTTCAATCATCCATTTTAATGTATAGTGTATACTTCAGCTCAGTAGGGGTCACCTAGGAAATACATTCAGCCCTGGACTTATCCACTGGAAGATTTGCAGAGGTAGGAGAAGTACTCAGATCTTGTCCTTCAGTAAAACTAGAAGTACCAGAGTGTAGGAATATTCTGTTACAGTAAATGTCCTGCATTCAAAATGTTCCTGTGCAGCTAGTTTGAATGACTTTGTAGACTGCAGGGTAGCTTGTGGATTTACTCCAGTTGGAACTAAAGTCTGATTTAACACTTGATTATATTTCACATCATTCATCCAGATCTGTAAAGTAACTAAAGGGATTAAATACATGTAGTGGAGTAGAAGTACACCATGTACCTCTGAACTGTAGTGGAGTAGAATTACAAAGTACATTGGAAATACTCAAGTAAAGTACAAGTCCCTCAAAATTGTACTTAAGTACAGTACTTGATTAAATGTACTTAGTTAAGTTACACCACTGGGAATGAGTAATGTCTTGGTAAACGCCAATATAACCCTAACCCTACACGAAAAATAAAACACAAATGTTTCTCATAATTTGTGTCATGTTTTTTGGGGCCTTATTGGCTTTTATACATAATGTTTCCAATCTTAGCCACTACTGTAAGGACTTTAAGGGTTAACACTGAGGAAATTGTCATTGTTACTTATTTCTTAACCTTCATAAAAAAAACATTCAATTGCTTCCAATGATATCAACCCTTTAAATGGTCGTTAAGTGGTTGTTAGCGTCCTGGATATGGGTTAGAAGACCTCTAATAATTAATATGGTTGCTTACCAAGAAGGCTGTGACCTTCAGTGGATGTAGTAAGCATGACTATAATTATAAGTTGAGATTATAAAGAGCGATATAGTCCATTTAGGGTGGGTGGGAGCGTGATGATTGATGAATGGTTCAAACCAAACCACGGGACTGAAGTTCGAAACCAATTATAAATGTTTAAACACATTTATCTGAACAGACTTAGCCTGTGTAAGCAAAGTGATAAGGTTTGTACTCTACGGACCCTTACATTATGTTACATATCATACACAGGCATACTTATTTTAGGCCAAACTATGATGTTTTTCCTGAACCAAAGCAAGTAATGTATGCCGCATAAACCCAACGTAATGTAATGCAGCTACAAGACAGGATGAGGAGGCAATGTTTCATTCAGATTTCAAGAGATTTCTATCAACACTATAGCTCCTTCTGATAGAAAACTGAGCTCCCAGGTTGTTGAAATGTATTCTGGGAATTTCAGAAATCATTATCTGAGGTAGAAGTAGGTTAAAAGGGTCCACCAAAAGAATACAACTATTTCATCACATCTGTGCACTCAGCCTCACAGAGGTCCCTGAAGGTTTCATGTTAAAATTTGGAGATGTTCACCGACTCGAATAGTCTGGCCCCCGGTCACATTGACGGTAGAAAAAACCTTGAATACGGCTCTAAAAATCATGATGTAAGATGTTAGCAAGATGCAAAACGTGAAAATATTGATGAAAAAAGCGTTACTTTAAAGGTGGGGTATCTAAGTTTGAGAAACCGTCTCGAGATACACTTGTTGTTATATTCCATGGAATGCTCTTAACATCCCGATAGCAATGAATATCTGAAGTGATTTGACTAAAAATCCATATAAAAATGTCATCTGTAGAAGCCGTGGCGCTGTAAAGCACGACCAATCATTTTAGCCGGCCCGGCTAAAGTAACTGGATGGCCTACCTGCCTGTCAGCCTTCCATCTGTGCACAAACTGATCTCGTGCCCTCATTGGTCATGTGCGTGTTCGTGTGTGTTGGAGGAGGGACTTTTTTCCGGCTGTGTATTTTCAAATTCTAGCACACTCGAGCTGATTTCTCCAAAATGACCTACCCCACCTTTAATTCTATACAAAAAATGTTAAAAATTAAGACTAAAAGTACCAAAAATGGGACAAAAAGTATGCACCAGATTACATAGAAGGAGGCGAGGGGTAGCAGGAAAGGGAGATGAAGGGATGTTGGAAAGGATGAAGTAAGTAGATAGGTGGGATGAAGGAAGGGATGAAGGAGAGATGAAGGGATGTAGAGAGGGAAGGATGTAAGTGTAACAGAGTTAAAAATGTGTATAAATAATTATTAGTTTATAAATTAAGATTTACAATAGGTTGTGAATTTTATTTTTATGAGATGTTTCTTTGACATATTTTTGAGTGATGTTTCTAGTGGGAACACTTTCCCGTTGCACATCATTTTCTACTTCCAGTATCTGACTTCTGCCCTCCCCTCACAGTGACGTGAGCAGTTATGTGGGTGAGTTGTGCTAGAAACTGTGTTGCAATATATTATCATTTTGTATATTAAATGTGCTATTTAAGTTAATGGCAGTGATTATATATTGTTTAGTAACACTGTGGGTACGATATTAATACGTTTTTGTTAAGTTTTAACTGTAGGAAATAGCACTTTAAGTGATATTATCACCATAGTTTTGGCGCGATTTAGACTCGATCACGCCATTTTGTTTGTTACCATGGCAACAATTTTTCTGAGTTTCCTGCCTTCTGTTTTTGTAGAGATGTGACATGCAACGCGGATGTAAAGAGAATGTTGTGTTCATTCTCAGGTATGTTTGTGTTTGTGTTTATAAATAAGATTTTCTTGGTCATTTAATAATTTCTCATTGTATAAATAAGCTAGTATGTATAAATAAATACTAGTGACAGTGACGTGAGCAGTTCTGTGGAGATGTGACATGCAACGCGGATGTAAAGAGAATGTTGTGTTCATTCTCAGAATAAATGCCAGAAAACACCCCATATGCTTCGCTGTCGTTTCCTGAATGATTTTCGCTTACGGTTGTGACCCGTTACATAAGGACAGAGGGATGTAGGGAGGGAGAGATGTAGGGATGAATGGATGTAGGAATGGATGAAGCAAGTAGACAGGTGGGAGGAAGGAAGGGATGAAACAGGGATGAAGCGTTGATGGTAGGATGAAGGAATGTAGGTAGGGAGCAATTATGGGAGGGAGAGAGGGATAAGAGGATTTAGGGATCTTGATAAGTGCATAAACGTACTTGCATCTGGATGATTAAAGTCTCCATTACAAACCCTTAAATCTTCTCTTCTTCACAAGGCCACTGGAAATACCAGGTCCACCAAAAAGAGTACAACATATTCAGAGGTGGGAAGTAGTGGAGTACAAATACTTTGTTACTGTACTTAAAAACATGTTTCTGGTATCAGTACTTTACTCCACTACTTGTTTTTCTGACGACTTTTTAATTTGACTTCTTACATTTTGAACACAAATACCTGTACTTTCTACTTCTTACATGTTGAACACAAATACCTGTACTTTCTACTTCTTACATGTTGAACACAAATACCTGTACTTTCTACTTCTTACATTTTGAACACAAATACCTGTACTTTCTACTTCTCACATTTTCAACACAAATACCTGTACTTTCTACTTCTTACATGTTGAACCCAAATACCTGTACTTTCTACTTCTTACATGTTGAACACAAATACCTGTACTTTTACTTCTTACATGTTGAACACAAATACCTGTACTTTCTACTTCTTACATTTTGAACACAAATACCTGTACTTTCTACTTCTCACATTTTCAACACAAATACCTGTACTTTCTACTTCTTACATGTTGAACCCAAATACCTGTACTTTCTACTTCTTACATGTTGAACCCAAATACCTGTACTTTCTACTTCTCACATGTTGAACCCAAATACCTGTACTTTCTACTTCTTACATGTTGAACACAAATACCTGTACTTTCTACTTCTTACATGTTGAACCCAAATACCTGTACTTTCTACTTCTTACATGTTGAACCCAAATACCTGTACTTTCTACTTCTTACATGTTGAACCCAAATACCTGTACTTTCTACTTCTTACATGTTGAACCCAAATACCTGTACTTTCTACTTCTTACATGTTGAACACAAATACCTGTACTTTCTACTTCTTACATGTTGAACCCAAATACCTGTACTTTCTACTTCTTACATGTTGAACACAAATACCTGTACTTTCTACTTCTTACATGTTGAACCCAAATACCTGTACTTTCTACTTCTTACATGTTGAACCCAAATACCTGTACTTTCTACTTCTTAGATGTTGAACTCAAATACCTGTACTTTCTACTTCTTACATGTTGAACCCAAATACCTGTACTTTCTACTTCTTACATGTTGAACCCAAATACCTGTACTTTCTACTTCTTACATGTTGAACCCAAATACCTGTACTTTCTACTTCTTACATGTTGAACCCAAATACCTGTACTTTCTACTTCTTACATGTTGAACACAAATACCTGTACTTTCTACTTCTTACATGTTGAACCCAAATACCTGTACTTTCTACTTCTTACATGTTGAACACAAATACCTGTACTTTCTACTTCTTACATGTTGAACCCAAATACCTGTACTTTCTACTTCTTAGATGTTGAACTCAAATACCTGTACTTTCTACTTCTCTCATTTTCCAAACAGCTGGTTCCTTTAGTCTGAATGTGTGTTTGGTGGCGTGATCATTATTCTTTAGAGTCATTGCGTGCCTATTGATTTGAACACGATCCGTGTATCCATCATTTCCTGGTCTTCTCTAAAGAAGAGGGACCAATGGAAACGTTGTCATGTTGCCGTTGTTCAGCATGGAAACATTCATTAGCTAACAATGACATTATTGTTCTATTAATATAAAGGGAGGTCAGGTACTCTTTAAAACAGCTGCTAGTTATGGGTACTTTTTACTGAAGTACATTTCAAAGCCTCTTTACTTTTACTTGAGTAAAGAAGTTTAGTCAGTACTTCTACTTTCCCAGAGTATTTTTAAACACGAGTATCTGTACTTCTACTCGAGTAAAGGATGTGTGTACTTTCGCCATCTCTGAACATATTACAGAGTATAAATGAAAGAAATCAGGCAGAAATCAGGCAACAGATGAGAAAGGTCTGATCTGAGGCCAGCTACCTGAGGCTGAGTGAGTCATCCGAGAGCAGATTAGACAGCCGTCCGTCACACGGAGAGGAGGGGAAACTCTTTAAGGCTGGCTCCCAAAGGTCAGGGAGTTTGGTGATGTGATCGCTCTGACAGTTTCACAAATTATGTCACCCTCCTCCTCCTCCTCTTCTTCTTGTTCTTCTTCTTCTTCTTCCTCTGCTGTGCGTCCACTTGCTGCTTCTGAGACTTTCTGAGACTGGCTTCAGCTGCCTGCTGGCGTGTGAAGACTCAATCAACTTTATTAATCGCCATTTTCTCTCAGAAGGTCTTTTTTCTGGTCATGAACTTTCTCTATTACTCGCTTTAAATCACATTCTCCCTCTTCCAGTCCTTCATCCTTTTCATGCTGTTCTGGACAGTTTTCAAACTATAGGAAACTAGAATTACCACCTTGCACTCCAACAATCGTTCAAGTTTTCCTCAAAATGAGTACAAAATGAATCAAAATGTCCAAAAAGAAACTCAAAATGTCTACACGGAAACTCTAAATAACTAAAAAGAGACTCCAAATAACTACGAAGAGACTTGAGAACTACAAAGAGAATAAAGAATTGTTACCCTCCAAAAAATGTTCAAGTTAGTGTAAAAAAAGAAACAAAATGTAGAAAAAGAGACGCATAAGGACTACAAAGAGACTCAACCTAACTTCAAAGAGACGCATAAGGACTACAAAGAGACTCAACCTAACTTCAAAGAGGCTCATAAGGACTACAAAGAGACTCGAAATGACTACACAGTGACTAAAGAACTACAAAGAGACTCAAAATGGCTACATAAGGCGCGTTCACACCGCAGTACTTTTCCCACTTTAGTTCCGATATAGTTCCGAAATGTCGCGTTCACACCAAAAAAAATCCGGAACAAAAATTAGTTAATGAGAACCTTTTTTACCCACTTTTCAGTACCTGCTAGAGAGTCGATACGAGGACATACATATTTTGTCAGGACTTTTTCCAACAACTACCCAGTCCATCCTTCAGTCCCAATGAACGTTTTTGCCAATTTTAAAGAAAGTCCCCTTAGGAGTTTCTAAGTTGACACATTATATAATCAAAATGATAACAAAGATAATCAAATGACTACGAGACAGTTTTCACACTAAAGAAACGTATTACAAACTACAATAACCACCTTGCAGTCCTTGCCCTCTGCAAAGTGTAGTTGCAGTTACGTCCAAAATGTCATCACTACATAATTGAATCCTGTAGTAAGGTGCTTCCATTTGTGCTAATCAAGTAAAGGTGCAGGTAATTTCATCTATCGTAAAACCCTTTTCTGTCAGCAGTCAATTGTGTTTGACCAAAACTGTAGAGATGTTAAAAAAAGAAAAAAAAAAGATTGAAGTTCATCAAGTTCATAAACGGTTTTAGTACCGGCACAGACTCAATGGAGGTGAACTCATTCTTTATTTATGAATGAACTTTAGTTGCGACAGGGACATGATTAACTTTTCAAAAACAGTGTTTGCCCGAGACATCAAGCAGTGTAGCTGTGTGTGTGTGTGTGTGTGTGTGTGTGTGTGTGTGTGTGTGTGTGTGTGTGTGTGTGTGTGTGTGTGTGTGTGTGTGTGTGTGTGTGTGTGTGTGTGTGTGTGTGTGTGTGTGTGTGTGTGTGTGTGTGTGTGTGTGTGTGTGTGTGTGTGTGTGTGTGTGTGTGTGTGTGTGTGTGTGTGTGTGTTGTTCAGGATCATCTAAGGCTGGAGCCACGCGAGGACGATTACGCAAACGGACCGCAATCGTTATCAAAAAAAGTCTTCCTACCACACGCAACAGGCACCAGAAACGTGTCCGTTCACACGAGACCGCTCGAAAGCGCTGGAGACGCTGTAGCACATATGCCAGGCCTGTAAGTGGCGCTGTAGTCCTGCCACAAAAGCAGCGAAGAAGACTTCCCGCGCATGGTTGCCATGGTTGCCCTTCTGTTTATTCTCCACTGTGGACGCACTGGCTCTTTTTCTCCCTCCCCGAGGCAAGCGTGTGCTCCTGCTGTAATTCTCTCCGGTAGTCCACCAGCAGATGAAAAACACCCACCTCTCCGTCTCTTCCAAGGGACGAGGGGACCGGACCGCGCGGCAGAGTTTCAGTTAAAAAATGTTCCGCCGGTCAACATGTCCGTTAAAGTTTAAATCTCCCCCCCAGAGCGTTTCGTTTACAGATCTACCCAGCTTGGGACCCATTATCGTTATCGTTTTCTGCGTTTCCATGTCGGCCTCGTGTGGCCGAACCGTCTATCTGACAGATACGACCGTTATCGTCCTCGTGTGGCCGGGGCTTTAAGTCACAGTGAATGGTTTGATCCTTTTTTGTCCGCATCCAACCTTTTTTAATAATAAAAAAGACTGTGGTGTCAGAAAGTAGGTCTTTCAATGTGTTTGATGCAGACTTTCAAAATCTAAATGACCTCAAAGAGACACAATTATTGTACAGAGACTCAAAAAGTCTACAAAACGACTCAAAAGTGAGTACAGAAACTTAGAATGACTACAAAATAATGCCAAACTACTTTACAGAGTAACATAATGCCACAACAGACAAAAAAATAACTAAGAATTAACCAAAAAGTTTTGAAAAGACACATAAAAAGAAATTGAGAATCAAAATAATAGAAATAGAGACACAATGACTACAAGAGACACCTTTGTCACGATCTGTCTGTGTTTTCCTGTCTTTTATTTCGTCATGTCAAGATCTGTCATTGTTTTTCCTGGGTGTTTCTCAATGTCGAGGACGCTTCCTTGGTAGGACATGTCTTCCGAGTCAGGTCCTTCAGAAGCGAGGCAAGAATCCTTCCTAGCCTCGGAAAACGAAGAATGGTCGGAACAGGCTAACAAGTGTGCAGGTGTGCGTCATATGAGAGGCCCCGCCTTACATTTTCCCCCAAAGATTTTGGAAATTGGTCCGTGCGCAAAGCATTGTGGGGATTTTAAGACCGCGGAAGATACACATGTGCAGCCTCGAAATTTCCCGCAACGAACGACGCCGGCCTCGGTAGAATTCCAAGGATCCTGGACATTGGAACAGTCCTTCGGCGGGACTCAATGACGTAGCAGCCTTCCTCGACATTGAAAAACACCCCAGCTGTTTCTCAATGTCGAGTAGAGCTGCTGCAGAGCCACTATTTCAAGTATACTACGTCATCGAGTGCCCCCGGAGGACTGTTTAAATGCATGTTAAATGCCCAGCATTCGGCGCCACTCGATGACGTAATACACTTGAAATAGTGGCTCTGCAGCAGGTATACTCGACATTGAGAAACACCCCCTGTCTCTGTGTTTTCCCTCCTCTCTGATTGTCTGATTGTGTTCACCTGTTGCCTGTGTTTCACCTCCCCTCAAGCTGTGTCTTGTCTTGTGATTACCCTTGTGTTCCCTGTCAGTTCCTCGTCTTTTTCCCCCCTGGTTTCGTTGTTGGTGTCTTGTCCTTGATGTCCCTGGTCTGCCCTCCTGTGTCTTCCGAGTCTTCCTGTTTTCATTTAGTTTTGTTTGCTACTTTTCCTTTTGTTGATCGTGCCTGACCATTTTCAATTTTTTTTGGAACTGCTTTTTGTTAAATAAAGCTCGCTTTTTGTTTGACTTTTGTACCCCTTCTCCTTATTCTGCATTTGGGTCCTGATAACCTCCCCAGCTGTGATAACATATGGTTGTTATTCAGGTTTCATATGGGTTGGATAATATATCAAATGTATACCCCTAAATGGGCAATGTATCTCATGAGATAAGTTGTAAAATAAAATAAATAAAATATGAATTGTGTCATTTAAGCCGAGATATATACAAAATAGCAAATATAACTTTCAACTAAATGTATATATTTATATCGTCTGTTTTAAGTGTTAATATGTTAAGCTTCAAGGAAGAGATGATGGTCCTCATCATGTCAGTGCCCAGGGGCCCCTTCTCCCACACCCATGCTCCTGTACTTTATCACGAATCCTGAAGTCAGTCGCACCGCCATCATTTCCTCATATTGGAAACAGAGAGCATGACACTTATATAGTGCTTTTATCAAAGACGCTTTGCAGCAGCGAGCATCCTGCTGGTGAAAGGCAATACATTAACGTCCTGCTCTTCCTCTCCAGAGGCGCTCTGCTTCCTGTTTACCCGAGTGTTCCTCTCCGCTCCGAGCCTCGCCCTTTGGCCCCCTGGGTAACGTACAATATCAAAGCTCTTCTGTTAAAGGAGCGATCAGCTCTGTGGGGGATTCCGACTGCAGTAATTGAACAGTCGCTCATGTACCGTTCGACACCTCTGGGCGCTGGATGGTTTTCCCGCTGTTTGCTTTGGCCTGGATTATAAATATGAAAATGGCCTCATATTTCCCAGCTGGGAGACGCCGGGGTCACTGGAGGTGGGACAGACCCAGTGGCGACTGGTCATTAGGCACAGCCCCACCTAGTGTCAGCAGAAAGTATTAAAAATAATGATTACAACAAAATGCAAAAAATAAATTTAAAAATATATAAAATATATTTTAAGATCATGTTTAATCATCTGATTCGTCTCATTGCTGTTTTAGTCTGTGTTCTTCTAATTAGTGTCTACAGTGTGTGCCTATTGAGCTGTTTAGAGCCATGTGGGACAAAACCCGATCCTGCCCCTCCCTCTCACTGTCTAAGTGAACGGTGACTGTAAAAACTACACTGCGCATGCTCAGAGTATTTTCCTATTTAATGTGTGTGGCAAAAAATAATGACCATAGGGGCATAGAGCTGCCATCCCCACCATACGTCATCTCACATCATTCAGAGCTGATTGGCTGTAAGTATGTGTGCCGCGAAAAGTGTGGTGTGTGAAGAGGAGACGAGAGAGCTGCAGTGACGCGTCCTAAAACCAGGAAGTAAGCTGCGCATGGCTTCCCTCGACAAAAAAGCAATGAGATTTCTCCATAGGATTTTAGAAAATAGCTCCAAATAAGGTCTGTGGGAAACGTAGCTGTTAGATAAATGCACGTTTTGTTCAGCCGGATAATATCCACATGTCTACCCTACTTTTATAATTTTCGAATCGTAAATCTATTGATTAGATTAGATTTATGACTTTTGAAACTACAAGAACATAAGGAGGACTTTTACAAAAAAGTAATAGAGCTTTTTGTCCAGAAGGATAGGCAAATGGACTTCATCTTCAAGTCAAGGTAAGACCGCAATTTTATTGAAAATGGGATCTTACTAAGAGAGAACAATTCAATATTTAAATGATAAAATTACATTTTTTGGGTATCCTTTTGTTGAACTGTCTGTTTAAAATTAATTGAAACATCAGACAAAAAAAGCTTTTGAAAATAATATTATATTTTGATTTAGGTCAAAATATAATATTTGTAACCCTGAAGAGTCAGTGGCAGTGCCTCACCAGCCATGAACCTCACTGCAGAAGCTTATAGACATCTAAGTTTTTTGTGCCCCACCACTTTTGTACATGTAAACAGGAATACATAGATGTAATGGGTTGAAAAACGCACTCACATTGACTCGCTTTATCAAAATCAGTCAGATATCGCATCGAGATAATCGTGGATTTAATTCAAAAACTAGTTTTAGACAAACACAGACTTGGCTTTTCAGAATTACGTTTTATCGCCATTTTCATATATACCATTTTTGATGCTGGTAAATCAGGAACAACTTAAGCGATCATCTTCTCCTCTTAATCACCGTTTCCCCTCAGGTGATAGATACAGCGTCGAAGCTTGTAAAAGGTAGATGACGAGCGACGATGAAGCAACGTAATGGCTGTGTTTGTTGCACACACACACACACACACACACACACACACACACACACACACACACACACACACACACACACACACACACACACACACACACACACACACTGAAGGACACTTACACACTCACCAACTTTCTACCAAACAACTTTTCCCACATCTGCTTGAAAAAACACCGTCCTCGACGATAGTAGCTGAACTTGTTGGGTGTATCTTTGAGTTTTCAAATGAAGTGTCTTTGGTGGTTGTTGTGTTCAATTAACATCCTTATGATACATTTTTTATCAAGTAAATATGTGGGAAAACAATAGATTTCTGTCATGTTCTCCAGCTGTGCAGCTTCCCTTTGTTCAGAGCTGTGAAACTGCAGTAAGGACATTAACGTCTGCAGCAAAGTGTCCTCGATGTCAGATCTGTGCATCACGTCCTCATCTTCAGATGCAAACCAACAACCATGCTGAAACGTAATTGCCATTCAGTAAATATGTGCACGGCTGCAGCGTGCACGCTCAAACAAACTGCCCCGGTTTGAATATCTGCTCTGAGACGGACGAGGTATTACTCACTGCGCCGTTATTGTTCACAAATAGCGTAATAAAAGTGATCCTTTAAAAAATTCATGTGATCTGAGGCAGAGTGGAGGCTAAGCTCTGTGGGTGGTGGAGTGTGTGTGTGTGTGTGTGTGTGTGGAAGTATAACGCTTTTCTGTAAATTATTCTGGTCATTAAGCTGCATCAGCGCCTCTGTGTCACAGCTCCCCGTCTTTGACCGAGTGTGTGTGTTGTTTGTGTGTTGTTTGTGACAATATTAGTATTTATAAGTCTGGGATTGTATTTGTGTGTTTAGACTAGAGTTATTCATATATATGTCTGTAGCACAGTTTTTCCAAAGCCTGCAGCTCAAAGACAACATAAGGAATGTTAACAGAAGAAATCAGGATCTGGTGACTTTTAGCAGGCTAGAAAATGTAGTACATCTTTAAAAAAGTAAATTTCAGTTTTCAAGTTCCATAAACTTAGGAATTATGTATCCGTAAGGGGTACGACAAATAAGGTTGTTGCAAGTATAATGTGATGCTGTGTGTGTGTGTGTGTGTGTGTGTGTGTGTGTGTGTGTGTGTGTGTGTGTGTGTGTGTGTGTGTGTGTGTGTGTGTGTGTGTGTGTGTGTGTGTGTGTGTGTGTGTGTGTGTGTGTGTGTGTGTGTGTGTGTGTGTGTGTGTGTGTGTGTGTGTGTGTGTGTGTGTGTGTGTGTGTATGCAATAGTATACTGATCCCTGCTGTTGTTTATACACATTTGAATTGAACCCAGCATTAGCATGCTAACTGCAGCCATCCAGCCGCCGCCCGCTGAATGGAGAGAGAGATTTGTATTCCTGTCCTGTCCGTCGTCTCGCAGGAGGAAGCGGGGACGGAGGAACATTTTATTAAATACACGACAAGCATTTACAAAGCTGCAGGAGGGAGGAGTGTAAGGCAAAGCCACCCTTATGCACAGGATTAGATATTTTCACATTTTTGTTTTTCTGTGGAGGAGGTGGTTTTATCAAGCCTCCTCCCTGAGGTCAGATCTCAGACTGATTCCTATCAGCTCGAGGTCACTGAGAACCACAGGAGAGGGTAAACCTGGAGGCTGTCTATACTCACCACCTCTCTTAGAATCAAATATAATATGTAAAGGTATTAAATACATGTAGTGGATAGAAAGTTCACCATTTATCTCTGAACTGTAGAGGAGTAGAAGTACAAAGAAGCATAAAATGGAAATACTCAAGTAAAGTAAAACCTCTAAAATTGTGCTTGAGTAAATGTACTTCGTTACTTCCCACCTCTGCTTGGTAAACGCTGGCTCTCTTTACATGGCATACACAATACAAACTGGAAAAGAAAACAAACGGAGACGAGGGTTGCGGTCGTATTGTCAGTTCATCTTAGGAACCTTCCTAACGGAGTGAAATGACCCGGAAGTCCCTCAGTGGCAGCCACGATAAGAGCTGTTCGAATTCTCTATGATAGGGAAGGAGCTTCAATAATTCCTTAATGAACTCCTTAAATGTAGGAAACACTGGACCTTCTTCTACGAAAGGAAAGGAGTAATAAGGCTTTCCCACAATACCTTGCGGCCGCAGCATTTACCGTGACACAACATTCGGCCGTTAACGGAAACAACTAAACGATAAATTAGTATCATGAAAGTTACGGTGCTTTTTCAGCATTTTACAATTTATAACGTAACTTGGCAAAGTGCTTTGTCTCTAACGTTCAACACTATAATAATCAAAAGAAGAAATATGAACGTTACCAATTTTCTGACTATTTGACCACGACCAAGGACTCTCTATTACACAAAGGTGGCAACAATCAAGGAAGGGGCTGACAATCATACACGAGACAAAACAGACGATGGCAGGAAGTCAAGGTCTCTGAAATGAGAGGGAAAGGTAAGTACAAAATATAACAGGAAGTGAATGATGAGACTAGACATCAGTGACTGCCTCTTAACACTTGAACCACAACACATGACTTAACATAAATAACTGAATCTAAACGGCATGAATAACTTAGCATGACGAGGAAAACAAGAACTGAACACTGCAACAATGAAACAACTTGTCTTGATGTCACACACAGCTCTCTGTATTTCAACACTTGAGCTCATTCTCCATCTCTTCACGAAACTGCCCTCCGTTTCACTCTCTCTCGCTCTTCCCTCACCTTTATCTCCATCTGTCCGTCACTCCTTCGCTCTCCCGAATCTTCCATTATTCAACGACTCACCTTTAGCACTTCACCTCTTCTTCTGTCTCTCGCACCAAATCTAGTTTGAGACTTTATTGTCCTTGAAATGAGGTTTTGCAGCAAAGCGGGGCCACACAGTACAAACAATAAACAAAATCTACGGGAACATACGAGACAACTATTAAAATGAACCGTAGAGCGATTGACTGACCAGGGAGTCGCCTGTTATTTCCCTCTATCTTCTCTCACTGCCTCCCTCCTCTTTGTATTGTATACCTTCACTGTGTGTATTAAACTAAAACGGAGCATTTTCTGTCAGCTCAGATTTTATTCCTGCCTTTTTAAACTGTAGTCTGTGCTCTAGTGTTTCAGTGTTGGTGTATAGCAGGGGTCGGCAATAGGCGGCCCATTGGTTTTTGGATTTTGAGAATAAAAATTAAATATTATTTGGAGATTTTTTTTCTTCTTTTTTACAATATTGGACCGAGAGTCACACAGATAGGCTATAAGGTCCGAATAGAGAATCTACCTACACCTGAAGAATGCTTATTGTACTTTTATCCATGTTGAGAGTGAATGACACACAGCACAGGCACAATCTGGCAGCGGGGTGCACTGACGCTGATAGTGGATCAATAGGTGGACAGCGCGTGGTGCTGAAATAGCCAACATGCGGTATGTGGTTTGAAAAAAATAACACCAGCTCATTAAATCATTCAAACGTAATGTTTACTTATATGTGAACAGTAACAAAGTTCAGTCAAAACATTGACAACAAAATCGGAGAAGCCGCTTGATCATGGAGGGCGAGTGGTGGCGGTGCATATGCTGCCACTCCAGCTGCCACCCCAGTTGGCAGCTTTGTTTTGAAAGAAAAGTTTTGGCTCATCGGAAATGTATGAGAAAATCCCTAATGTCCGAGTAAAGGTGAATGCAGCACAAGACGCGAGCCTTGTAACCCCTCCCCCGGCCCTGGCCCGAGCGTGGAAATGTGATTGTCATTTGAACGGGACGGCGCAAAACGAGAAGCATTCGGTCTACATTGACAGAGAAGAGACTGTCAAGTTTGGTTGTACTCAGCATTGAGTACAGCCAAAAGCACTAAAGCTTTGGATCTTAATAAGTTCGTGAGCAGGGATGGGCATCTGTAGAATCTGGAGAATCAGAGAACGGCACCGCAGCGGCACCGCAGCGGCACCACAGCGAGGCTCCCCCGTTGACAGTTCACTAGCCAGGGTCGGCTCTAGAACAAATCGAATGGGGGGGCAATCATTTACCAAGGGGGGGGCACACACTGCCGTCAACAACCAATACACAAACACCAACGTAACTTCAAAAAACATGCTGTAAAGTCTCTTGTTTTCACACACATTGCAGGGTGTAGTGCTATTGTATAGCGCACCTATGACTTGTGCATACATGCACGGTTGAGGCACGACCACCAAAACAGAAACATATGGACATAGGCCATACAAAAAGTGTGCAAATGTATTTAGTATCCTATCCATGTGAACATGTTTTAGGTGGGGGTGGACCTAACCTCCTCTAGGAGGGTCTGGGGGCATGCTCCCCCGGGAAGATTATTTTTAAAATATTGAAGTTAAAAGCATCAATCTGGTGCACTTTGAGAGCAACATGAAGAGATCTATGGATACATCTCTCAGCATCCATATGAAACAGAACTGTAAACAGATGTACTTTTTCTTTATGGATATTTTACGAATCACTCCCCTTTTAAACTGTATTCTTGTGTTACTGTCCTATAGTATTTCATACCCGTTTTTCATTTATTCTCTTATTCTTTAATAACTATAATGATCATATAAAGGTGTTCCTCGCAAATACTTGTTTACATAAATGGTGACCAAACCGTTTGAGACCCACTGAGATAACCTACACTAAAGTTAATTATCTAAACACTGAGAGAGTCCTTACCTCACTGAGCTGAGATCCTCTCAGTCTGACAGGAGAGGACTCTCCTCCACCTTGGTGTAGAAACAGCTCTTTATATCCGTTAGCATAGCTAGCTAACCAGATGCTAACAACAACATTCCACGTTACCGCTTGCGCACTCACAAAATGCGCTCGTGCCACACACACACACACACACACACACACACACACACACACACACACACACACACACACACACACACACACACACACACACATAGCCGAGCTTGAATGAAACACAGAGACCCAGAAGTAGGCTACTTGTACTTGTACTGTATATCATATTATTTTCGATGGCTTTACTGTATAATCAGTGTAACAGATGAAAAGATCGCCACTGGGCTTTCATCTAAACACACAGCCACGTAATGATAACAAAACAAAGGTCGGGGGTCATTGGTCAAGCAACACACCAATCAGAGAGCAGCAGTGAGCACAGCTCAGGCTGTGTTTTATATTTGTATTCTTTATTTCTGATGTATTTCACACAAAAACGGAAACGTTAGTGGAAACGTTTTCACTTAGGCTATATGATTTAAAAAAAAATGTAAAACGGCAAAGTGGCAAGGCTTGCCCACCCTGCGTTGGGGGGGCACAGTGACTCATTTGGGGGGGCATGGCCCGCGAATGACCCCCCATGACGCCGACTCTGTCACTAGCACACCGTTTGCGTGCCTGCTTCATGAAGCCAAACTGCGCGGAACCCCCTCACATCGACAACAACAACAATGGCAGATTGTATTGAAGCGCTACTCGTTTTGCTCTGTCGAAATGAAATGGAAGAAATGGGACGACTTTACTACCAACTTTACAGTCGTTACATGCTACATTCAAAAGTTCTTTACAATCATCATCAACTTCAACGACGATTCCATAGAAGAAAGAAGGTAAATATACGTCCTATTTGATGGCGTTAGAGCTAGCTGTTGTTAGCCTCTGCATGCACCAAGCTCAAAATACCCAGCTTTGCAGCATTGAGTACTATGGTATAACATTACAACTGATTCTCAATGTTATCTCCACAGATCATGTTGAAACTGGCGGAAAGGCGGATGTTGCGTGTTATTTGGACACAGCCCAGATCTTCCGACGTAGGCGTGACGTATGCGTTGCTTGTTTTCTAGACCGACAATTTTTTGGTGCTTGAAACTAACCGGATTCCGGAGCTTAGAGGCGGCTCCGCTGCGGTGTGAACAGGAAAAAACGGTGCTTTTCAAGCTCCAGCTGCAAACCGGCCCTGGAACCGCGTTGGTGTGAAAGGGGTCATACCCTCGCATCTGGGGTCACTGAGAAGATGTCGGAGCATCTGGTGAGCATTTATTTTTAACATTTTAACAATATAAATGAATGAGCGTATCTGTGGCATTAAAGGTCCACATACAGGTTAGCAGGACGGTGTTACTTCACAATGCTTATATGAAATGTGCTGTTTTGGAAAGTAACTAAGTACATTTGCTGAAGACCAGGGACAGTTGCAACACTTTTTGGGTTTTTCCCCAATAAGTAAAAAACCATTTACAATAGGATAGCCATTTTGCTATATTATACATTATCAATATGTCAGCTACTGAAACAATGCATTTAAGATGTTTTTATGAAATAAGTACAGGTTGGAAAATGTATTTAAAAAAAAAACTCAACTGTTACAACTGTCCTTGTGTACAGGGACAGTTGTAGCACATGCCAGGCACGGTTGTAACGTGTTAAATAATGGTTACCTTTTTCACACTGCATGACAACACATAGGGAAAGCTGTCAAATTCTAAGGCAACAAGATTTGAATGGGGTTTCACACATCCTCCAACAAACAATGAGCAATGAACAGGATAACAGATAACACACACAGCATCATCCTCTGTGAAGGATTAAACTGTTCTCTGAGACGTGCTTCTACCTTAATTATGTGGACCTACCTCCTTTGAGCTGAGACCATAATATAAATCAGCTGCCTCCATCAGGTAGTCTCTCAAAAGCATCTCCTGCTCTGTTGAGAACACCTTCTTTGGTGTCCAGTAGCCTACTCTTGGGGGTGTTTGTGATCCCTGACTCTCCAACCTCAGCCTCTTTGTACTGGTAACCGGGTGACATGGCATATATCCAGGGACTTTGCCCCTTCCCTGAATGATTTGCCCTTCTCAACTTCATTTGAGGCCCTCTGCAGCAGAGCAAGTGGCACTCCCCTGTCTGTCTTCCTCTTTCTGACATTTGGCATACTGTAAACACACACACACACTTTAGGCCTACTGTACAGTATTTTATTCTGTTTATTTTTACAGGGAAAATGCACACCAATCAACAATACAACTGTATGCTTGAATGAACAATTGATCATTCAAGCAAATGAGCCATCATTGTAAATGTGCCATGTTACAACCGTCCCGTTACAACTGTCCCAGGACCACCAGTCTTGCTTCCACCCCCTGTGAACCTGCCTGGTTGCTAGCTTGACCCATATTTAGCTAGTTATATGTATAGCTTACAAAACAGTGATTCTAATAATACTAGTTTGGATTCCTAGACATTTGAACTCAAGACAGCATCCAAAAAATACATCATATAATTGTAGTTAATATTTGACCTCAGAAACACACTTTTGCTGATATCTTACGCGAGAAATTCAAACATGGCTCCTTTTTTTCTCTGCGATCTTACCATCTAACTGCGCATGTGCAGAGTGAGTTTCATCACTCTAGCTTGTTTGTGATTGGAGATATTGAAGGTGTTACAACCGACCCGTGTTACAACTGTCCCTGGTCTCCCCTACTGTGCACTTTTGAGGTACTTTTACTTTATACTTCTACACAACTACATTTTTTTATTGCATTACATAATTCGACAACAATCAATGCATTTAGTACATTTTTTAAATTATTTTTCTGTACATTGATATTTTTGTAAACATTTCTTATAATATTTTAGATTTTCATAATGGTATTTAAAATAGTTATATATGTTCAATGTAGTTCTTCTTATTGTGTTTGTGTAAGCATCATATACACCAAAGCTAATGTCTAGTATGTGTAAACTTAGACGTTATAAATAATCCAAATTATAATCCAATGATATCATATACATTAAGCCCTTTGAGCCCCAGGAAAAGTGCTTTATAAATCAATTACATTATTATTATTATCATTATTATTATTAACTGCAAAATGGCAATTCTGCACAATAAGTACTTTTTAGTTTAGTTTAAACAACACCTTGATGGCTCTCTCTAAAGTTGTTCTGACCTCACTGAGTGTTAAATAATTTCCCCAGTGAGGTCAGAACCACTTTTCCAATTATTCCGACACCCCCAAAAAGTTTCTTATCTCACAATGTGTGTGTGTACCAGCCCCGTGATTCAGATCTGCTTCAACCTTTAATGGGTTTCTTCCCGTGGCCCGAGTTACACCATCCCACCAAGTTTCATTACAGTTGGGTTAGTAGTTTTTCTTTAATCCTGCAGACAGAGACAGAAAATGCTTGTTGGAGGTAACAGATCTGAAGTGTTTGGAGAAAAGGCTGTTTCCCTCTTTGAAGAAGATGTAGGCTCTTTCTGCAAAGCCCCCTAATACTGTTTGAAGTTGTAAAACAATCCGAGAGCTTTCCAAACAACTCAAAATGATAAAGCAATATAAAAAGACACATGCAGCTTCTTCCACCTTCACCTTTAGATTTCACACCACTGTCCTTCTTTCTCTCTCCACTCCCATGTCCAATCTAAATTAGGAAAAGTCCATTAGATCCCAGAGAGCGATTCCTCAAACGATTCGGACCATAAATCGCTGCCTCCATTTTAGTTCTGCCAATAGCCCCTCCATGCTGGCTGCACCGCGTCTTTATAGCGCCGCGTTGATGTATACGTTGGTCCGGACAGAATGAGGTTTGGAAATGAGCGAGAGTAGGAGTTAAAATAGAAGAAGAAGAGGAAGGAGGAATACTGGATCAACATCAGACAGGAGAGAGAGAAAGGGAGATGGGAGGCAATTACTGTACAACAGAACCTAGAGGACATTACTCAAAGCCAAACATGTAAAAACATATTCCACAAAAAATACCACACATGGCATCATAACGTGTACTTTCTCTGTATTGTCCAACAGTCCTTGGATTGGCTTTTTCCAGCTGACTTTAGCTTAGTTTACGTCCTCTGGGTGCTGTACTCTTTAAAGAGACCTCGTTCTGTTTTTTGTTTTTTCTCTTTCCTAGGTTTTGGTGCATGTTAATGGCCTGCAAAGCTTAAAATCCTTCCAGAACATAGTGACATCACCACGGAACACTTGCGCTTCTATTGGCCAGCGCCACAACACATTGTACGTGATAGGCTAAGGGGGGGGACATCTCAGAGAGGTTGACCAATCACAACAGAGCCGGCCAGCTAACCAATCAGAGCAGACTGGGAGGAGAGGTATCAGCAGGAGAGGACTCTTTAAAGTGGAGACACTGCATACTGATATACACCTGAACATCAGCAGGAGAGGACTCTTTAAAGTAGAGACACTACATACTGATATACACCTGAACATCAGCAGGAGAGGACTCTTTAAAGTAGAGACACTACATACTGATATACACCTGAACATCAGCAGGAGAGGACTCTTTAAAGTAGAGACACTACATACTGATATACACCTGAACATCAGCAGGAGAGGACTCTTTAAAGTAGAGACACTACATACTGATATACACCTGAACATCAGCAGGGGAGGACTCTTTAAAGTAGAGACACTACATACTGATATACACCTGAACATCAGCAGGAGAGGACTCTTTAAAGTAGACATTACATACTGATATACACCTGAACATCAGCAGGAGAGGACTCTTTAAAGTAGAGACACTACATACTGATTTACACCTGAACATCAGCAGGAGAGGACTCTTTAAAGTAGAGACACTACATACTGATATACACCTGAACATCAGCAGGAGAGGACTCTTTAAAGTAGAGACACTACATACTGATATACACCTGAACATCAGCAGGAGAGGACTCTTTAAAGTAGAGACCCTACATACTGATATACACCTGAACATCAGCAGGAGAGGACTCTTTAAAGTAGAGACACTACATACTGATATACACCTGAACATCAGCAGGAGAGGACTCTTTAAAGTAGAGACATTACATACTGATATACACCTGAACATCAACTGGAGAGGACTCTTTAAAGTAGAGACACTACATACTGATATACACCTGAACATCAGCAGGAGAGGACTCTTTAAAGTAGAGACACTACATACTGATATACACCTGAACATCAGCAGGAGAGGACTCTTTAAAGTAGAGACACTACATACTGATACACACCTGAACATCAGCAGGAGAGGACACTTTAAAGTAGAGACACTACATACTGATATACACCTGAACATCAACAGGAGAGGACTCTTTAAAGTAGAGACACTACATACTGATATACACCTGAACATCAGCAGCAGAGGACTCTTTAAAGTAGAGACACTACATACTGATATACACCTGAACATCAACAGGAGAGGACTCTTTAAAGTAGAGACACTACATACTGATATACACCTGAAAAGGTGCAGAATAGAGCGACTTTAAGAGGACTGTTTTATGTCATGGCTGATGTGTTTTTCCCTTAAAAAGAGAGAATGTAGGATTTAGATCAGAGTAAGGAAAGGCAATAAGTTGTGTCCCAGTTCAGGATTGAGATCCGTCAAAAGATAATGTTACGGTGTATGTTGGAAGCAGGACCCACATGCAGATATAAACTGAAAAAACTCCTTTATTTCAAGGCTAGGGATATAACCAAAGACAAAACAGACAACCCTGTCTCCTAAAAATTACGTTCCCACAGAACTAAACTGCATTCTCAATCACGTTTAGTCAGAAACGTATTTTCTCCCACGTTACGTTTCTTATGAACATATCTCAAATACGTTTATTTTCTACATATCTTTGTCATTTATTGTCTTGCTTATAATAATGATAATAGTCATTTATAAATATCATTTTAGAGCACACATTTGAAATCAGTAGGCGAGGCTGTAATTTCTCCAGCTGTCTCTCTTGAGCGAGGCAGAAAATAATAGTTTTAACATGCCAAAAAGCTGCTGTGTCGTTTATTGCACCTCAAACATTAAAACAAATCCAGAGTTACGTGTTTCTGTACTTCCTCTAAGAAGAAAGGACAGTAACAGAAGATCTCTGTGGCTTCAGGCTTGATCGCCGTTCAAATGACAGCGTTGGTTTCCCCAAAAGTGGGCGGGGCTGTAAAGTGACGTAGATTTTACTCTCATCTATTATTCAAAACCATTCTATTTATTCTAACGTAAATTACATGCCAGTGTTTTATCTTTTTATTTATTTGTTTTTATTTTAAATCGTATAATGTCTGACTTTTTTTTCCGTCTGTGAGGAAAAGAAATGGCTCAGAGCCTCAAAATACTGAAATCTGTATTTTTGAAAATCTTTTTTTCCTTCTAATTTGTTATTATTTTCTAAATAACACACTGTTATTTCCTCAACAATAACACACCATTATCCTTGTTTTTATTTATTCGTTTAATTTTTATTCTATTCTATATAAATATTAAGCCTGACAAAGTACTTAACGTCTAATATATTGCTTTCCTGCAATGTTAACTATGTTGAAGCACTTATTTTAACTGATATTATACACATTAATTATACTCTTATGTAGATAGTATAAGAAATGTGCAGAATATGACAGTTTAATGGTGGAGGTACACACATATTGATTGATGTCGTAATGCACTGTTGAGAAACCTGTGACCCAAGTTTTTCATTCATTGCATAACTACACCGTAGTTGTGTATATGATATGTCAATAAACCTTTGAAAATCTTGAAATCTTGAAAGGGATGTGCAAACATAGCAATTATATACAGTTTTTAATTAACTATTAGTAGAGAATAACGAGTAATGAATATACTTTATAGATATCTGCAGATAAATGTTTATTCTTCTCAAGCACCAACTATCAAATATCTCTCCTGATTGTTGGCACTTGACAATCATCTTCCCTGAATTTTACTCAGGTGTAACTAAAGTCTGATTTAAGGGTTGTTTATATTTCACATCATTAATCAGAATCTGCAAAGTAACTCAAATAAATGTAGTGGAGTATAATTACAAAGTAACAATGAGCTGTCATGTGGGTATATATTAATGCTGCCCACTATGGACACAAGCGATTTTCACCCATTTAGTAATGACATGTTTTAAATGTGTACACACCAATGTGTTTCCTATCCCCTAAACCTCCAGGGCTGTACACAGTTTAATACTGTCAACTTCTAATTTTGGGAAAAACGAAAACGTCTTTTAAAACTACAATTCCCAGTAGAGACGTGCCATAGAGAACATGTTGCGAAACACAATAGCCAGCATGTGTATTTCTCGGGGGGCATTCGAGTCCAGTTTTGAATAGTCAGCCGTGGTTTCGTTCCATTTCAAAGAGCTTGACGCTCGGCGTAACCTTGGCGCACTGCCACTCCAACATCCAATCCCAGAGCATGAAGATTAATCACGGGGTTTGTCAACGGGATTGTAGTCCCAAACGATAGCTGGGGATTATGGGTAGTGTAGAGTCTTCGGCCATCCTAAACTGAATTTTTTCGGATATCATATCGCATTACGAACACCACATCTGGCGTCACAGAGATCTTCTGTTACTGTCCTTTCTTCTTAGAGGAAGTACAGAAACACGTAACTCTGGATTTGTTTTAATGTTTGAGGTGCAATAAACGACACAGCAGCTTTTTGGCATGTTAAAACTATTATGTTCTGCCTTGCTCATGAGAGTAACAGCTGGCAAAATTACAGCCTCGCCTACTGATTTCAAATGTGTGCTCTAAAATGATATTTATAAATAACTATTATCATTATTATAAGCAAGACAATAAATGGTAAAGATATGTAGAAAATAAAAGTATTTAAGATACGTTCATAAGAAACGTAACGTGGGAGAAAATATGTTTCTAGAAGATATGTAGAAAATAAACGTATTTTCTCCCACGTTACGTTCAAAACGAACGTAACGTGGGAGAAAATACGTTTCTGGCTAAACGTAATTGAGAATGCAGTTTAGTTCTGTGGGAACGTAATTTTTAGGAGACAGGGTTGAAACAGAACACTCACAGACGAACTAGTCATGACACAAGACGAACCGACAAAGACAGACAGAAAAAACAGAACTTAAATACACACAAGACTAATTATACAAACAAGACACAGGTGAGGAGGGAGGAGAAAACACAGGGACACCAGGTGCACACAATCGGGTAATAAGACACACCAGGGAAACTAATGACAGGGAACCACAGACAGATCTAAAGACAAAACACAACGCAGACAGAAAACCAAAAACAGATCTAGACAAGACAAAACACAACACAGACAGAAACAGGCAAGACAGGAGGTGAAGACCTTTCAAAATAAAACATGAAACAAAAGACAGAAAAAGACAAGACAAAATACAATAAAGACAGATCGTGACAGTACCCCCCCCTCAAGAACACAACAGTCCAAAACCTCAAGCAGGGTGGATGGAGGGGGTCCGGAGGAGGGTCGCATCACTAGGCCACCAGGGTGGGTGGAGGTGGTCAGGAGGACGGGACTGAGCTGACCGCCCAGGAGCACAGCAGAGGACCAGGAAGGGATCTCGGGCGGACGGCCCGGGGGCAAGGCAGAGTTCAAAAAGGGGGACTCGGGCGGACGGCCCGGGGGCAAGGCAGAGTTCAAGGAGGGGTTCTCGGGCGGACGGCCCGGGGGCAAGGCAGAGTTCAAAAAGGTGTTCTCGGGCGGACGGCCCGGGGGCAAGGCAGAGTTCAAAAAGGGGGACTCGGACGGACGGCCCGGGGGCAAGGCAGAGTTCAAGGAGGGGTTCTCGGGCGGACGGCCCGGGGGCAAGGCAGAGTTCAAAAAGGTGTTCTCGGGCGGACGGCCCGGGGGCAAGGCAGAGTTCAAAAAGGGGGACTCGGACGGACGGCACGGGGGCAAGGCAGAGTTCAAGGAGGGGTTCTCGGGCGGGCGGCCCGGGGGCAAGGCAGAGTTCAAAAAGGTGTTCTCGGGGGGACGGCCCGGGGGCAAGGCAGAGTTCGAGGAGGGGCGAAGACCACAGCTCTCAGGGGACCGGGCAGGAGCCGGTGTTGACCGGACAGTAACCAGAGCCGGTGGAACAGGTGTCGGCAAGATACTCCACAGAAGAGGACGAGGAGTTGGCAGGACCCCTGGTGAGACATGTGATGTCGAGGCCTCCAACGAAACAGGACATGGGGTTGGCAGGACCCCCGGTAGAAGAGTAGTCGGCGGTGCCTCCAACGGCACAGGACATAGGATTGGCAGGAGAGTAGACGGCGGGACCTCCAACGAGACAGGACAAAGGGTTGGCAGGACCCCCGGCAGAAGAGTAGTCGGCGGGGCCTCCAACGGGACTGGACACAGGGTTGGCAGGACCCCCGGCATAAGAGTAGTCGGCGGGGCCTCCAACGGCACAGGACATAGGATTGGCAGGACCCCCGGCAGGAGAGTAGACGGCGGGACCTCCAACGAGACAAGACACAGGGTTGGCAGGACCCCTGGCAGAAGAGTAGTCGGTGGGGCCTCCAACGGGACAGGACATAGGGTTGGCAGGACCCCCGGCAGGAGAGTAGTCGGCGGGACCTCCAACGAGATAGGACAAAGGGTTGGCAGGACCCCCGGCAGGAGAGTAGTCGGCGGGACCTCCAACGAGATAGGACAAAGGGTTGGCAGGACCCCCGGCAGGAGAGTAGACGGCGGGACCTCCAATGGGACAGGACATAGGGTTGGCAGGACCCCCGTCAGGAGAGTAGTCGGCGGGGCCTCCAACGAGACAGGACAAGGAGCTGGCAGGACCCACGGCAGGAGAGTAGACGGCGGGACCTCCAACGGGACAGGACAAAGGGTTGGCAGGACCCCCAGCGGAACCTCCAACGGTACTTGAGTAGGGACTTGAATGGGAACTCGAGAGAGGGCTTGAGAGGGAACTCGAGAGAGGGCTTGAGAGGGAACTCGAGAGGAAACTTGAGAGGTAACTCGAGAGGTGATTTGAGAGGGGACTCAAGAGAGAACTCGAGAGGTGACTGGAGAGGGGACTTGAGAGGTGACTCGAGAGGTAGCTCGAGAGGAGACCTGAGAAGGCCCAGGAGAGGAGACTCGAGAAGGAACTTGAGAGGAGACTTGAGAGGAAACTTGAGAGGAGACTTGAGAGGGGACTCGAGAGGGAACTCGAGAGGGAACTTGAGAAGTGTCTTGAAAGGGGAGTCGAGAGGGGACTCGAGAGGGAACTCGAGAGGAGACTTGAGATGGAACTGGAGAGGAGACTGGAGAGGAGACTTGAGAGAGTTGGTCCGCCAACAGAATACGGGGGGCTGGAGTCGGCCGGTATGCTGACAGGATTCGGGGAGCTGGCGTCGGCTGGAGAGCCAGCAGGAGACGAGGTGCTGGAGTCGGCCGGAATGCTGATAGGACTCGGGGAGCTGGCGTCGGCTGGAGAGCCAGCAGGAGACGAGGTGCTGGAGTCGGCCGGTACGCCGACAGGACACGGGGAGCTGGCGTCGGCCGAAGACGAGGGGCTGGAGTCGAAACCATGGCTGCTGGGACCAGGACTGAGGCTGGAACCATGGCTGCTGGGGCCAGAACTGGGGCTGGAACCATGGCTGCTGGGGCCTGTACTGGAGCCGGAACCATGGCTGCTGGGGTCGGCACTGGAGCCGGAACCATGGCTGTTGGGCGCGGAGCGGAAGCCTGGACCCTGGCTGTGTAAGCCAGGTAATGGAGTATGGAAGCAAAGCTGCGTGGGCCGGTACTGGAGCATGGAGCCATGGCTGCTGGGGCCTGTACTGGGGCTGGAACCATGGCTGCTGGGGCCAGAACTGGGGCCAGAACCATGGCTGTGTGGGCCGGTTCTGTAGCCGGAACCATGGCTGCTGGGGCTCGGGCTGCTAGCCTGGCCTTGCGACGACTCATATTAGCAGCCGCCTGAATACTCTGTGGACCTCCATAAGCCAGACGAGTTCCGGAATACAACTCCTGGACAGGAGCAGGAACTGGGACAGAAGCACGGGTTGACTTCAGGCAGAACCCACCAAGGTGTATGGTGCCAGTTTGGGAATTGGGAGACATGGAGCTAGCATGCCTGGGGCTAGCAGGCCGGGAATCACATGCTTGAAGGAAGTCCAAAATCCAGTCAGGTAAGAACTCAACGAAACATAGTTTCTCTGCTGCCATCTGGTGCGCCTCTGCCAAAACAGCCTCTCGCTGCTGAACTCCGGACGCTCCCCTCCATTCACCATAGCTGCAAGCCAGCAAGTAGGTGAATGAAAGCAGCTCCCTTTCAAAAGGATCATCTGCTGGGTCCATTTCTCTGGTCGGTTCGTAATGTTACGGTGTATGTTGGAAGCAGGACCCAAATGCAGATATAAACTGAAAAAAGTCCTTTATTTCAAGGCTAGGATATAAACAAAGACAAAACAGAACACTCACCGACAAACTAATCATGACACAAGACGAACCGACAAAGACAGACAGAAAAAACAGAACTTAAATACACACAAGACTAATTATACAAACAAGACACAGGTGAGGAGGGAGGAGAAAACACAGGGACACCAGGTGCACACAATCGGGTAATAAGACACACCAGGGAAACTAACGACAGGGAACCACAGACAGATCTGAAGACAAAACACAACGCAGACAGAAAACCAAAGACAGATCTAGACAAGACAAAACACAACACAGACAGAAACAGGCAAGACAGGAGGTGAAGACCTTTCAAAATAAAACATGAAACAAAAGACAGAAAAAGACAAGACAAAGACAAAGACAAAATACTATAAAGACAGATCGTGACAGATACACTCCATGAAGATGTGTCCTTCAGGCTGATCCTTATCCTCTTCAAAATAGTATTTTGGGCACAAATGCAGACAACAGAGGCAGAGCAGGGTAAACACTTGATCAAGAGGTTGTCAGGAAAGATCAGTCCACCTGTGAAACAGCACCAAAGGTCAAAGGCAGGCGGACGAGTGGCGTGGAGAGACTGAACGAGGGCTAAATATACCAGGCAGCTAATGAGGAAACAGCTTCTGGGATCAGGTGGGTGGCCAGGTGATGTGTGAGGCAGGAGAAAAACACGATGATGAGTGTTGAACATGTAGCCTCAGTGGTTAGAGCTGGTTCAACAAGGCAATGTCATCGCGTTTCAACATCAGCTTGTGTTAACCAAAGACCTTATTTCAGGCTTCTAAATACAAACACGTTGACTCTTTTCTGGGTTTCAAGACTCGTTACTGCAACGCTCTATTGTCTTGTAACCTAAAAAAGCAAGTATCTTGGTTGTGCCTTGGGTTCAAATGTCTTTTACAAACCAATGTGAGTATAAAAATGTAGAATGTTTTGGTTATGCTCTGGGGATTGGACCATTTTTGTCAGCCGTTAAGTTTCGTTAGTGGAAAGCATAGACTGTATATATAAATGGACGTAGTGTCCGTGACGTCACCCATAGGATTTTGCAGAGTTGCCGAGAAGCCCTTAGTAGGCGGAGTCGGCCACTAACGGCTCGACTGAGAGTCTAATCCCGCCTGCTCCAAATAAGGGCAAAGAGGCGGAGCCGAGGCGGGACCTGCTGCCTCCGAACTGGAAGTAAACAGAGCTAGCTCAGGCTAAGAAGCTAAGCTAACATGAAATACATGCATACCAAGTTACTGCTAACAGTGTAGTTCCCCTATATAAACGTTACATTCATAATCAAATGAGACAATCTGCAAGAGAATTAGCTATATTTTGTTATTCTTAATGCTTGTCATTCACACGTTGAGAAAAGACGGACTCCACCGCCCGGACCTAACGGAGCCGCAGTGGGCTAGCTCCGGGACGCCGGCTGGAGCTAGCCCCCTGCGGTTCTGTTAGCTCCGGCGGCCGCCACTGGGACAATTGGGTCCCCTATTAATATTTGCTCCCGTTTAGCATTATGGGCGTCATAGCCATAGACTATAAAAGTCTTACCCAAGGCTGAATCATAAACTAAAATATATATGTATGCATAAAGGGTTACGTCCTTAGCTGGCTAATAAGTAACAAGCTAAGCTACCAAGCACACAAACACCTGCGAACGGGGTTAACATGTATAATATTATCATTTTAGACTTCTTGGAAGTTCTGTTAGTACATTCAAGCACACAGCACGACATTTTAATTGTCTGGTATTTGTAACAATATTCCCTAAAAGGCACAATCACCACGAACACGGCTAAAGCTAAAGGGTCAAGTACAGTACTATGACTAACTAACGTTGTAGCCTCTATGGTTGTAGCCTAGCAGAGTGGACAAGTTGCTGTTAGCTGACAGTGAGGCATGTACGTGTCCATCAAAGTGACCACGCCCTAATTTATGCAAAAACTTTAAGACCTAATATAAATAAAAGGGTCGTGTTAGAAAACAATTCACTCACAGATTCATAATCATGAAGGTGGAATCTAACTATATCGATAATAATATTTATTGCATCCATGGGTAGAAACATGTTTTTTTCTGCTGTAAAGTTGGGCATTTTAACATGGGGGTCTATGGAAATGGCTCCTTTCTGCAGCCAGTCCCTAGCGGCCCATGTATGAACTGCAGTGTGTGGCACTTCCGTATTGGCGTCCCGGCTGTTCCCCAGAGTTTGCCGCTTGGTGGAAAGCAGCAATTAGTTGGTATGAAAATCGCTCCAGATATTTGGGCTGGAGGAAGGATGAGCAAAAATGAAAAATACTTTGTCATCTCTCCAAGACAAACTGAATATTTCACATCCATTAAACATGAATATTTGCAAACACAAACAACAAAATAAACTTCTCTATTAGGGAGTGTTGGAGCTCAGTTCCTCCTGCGACCTGCCTGCAAGCACTAAGCCCGTCGTAATTGCTGTTGTACTGTGTTTGTGTGTGTGTGTGTGTGTGTGTGTGTGTGTGTGTGTGTGTGTGTGTGTGTGTGTGTGTGTGTGTGTGTGTGTGTGTGTGTGTGTGTGTGTGTGTGTGTGTGGCTGCTGCAGTGCTGTCAATAAGTGCTTGATGGCCGGGCGGGTGACTTCTCTCTCTCTGCAGCAGCTCAGAGGAGATGGATGGTAACAGAGTCGGCCCCTCAGCGACTTTTATCTCCTCTCTCGTCTCCGCCATCACTCTGTTCTCAATCTTCTGCCATTCTAACCCCTCTCTCTCTCTCCCTCTCTGTCATCTCTCTGCCTCTCTGTCTCTCTCTCTCTCTCTCTCTCTCTCTCTCTGTGTGTGTTGCCAGACCCCTCCCCTCTCTCGTTTTGCCTTTTTTGTGTGAATGAATGTTACTTATTTCCTTCCCCTGCAGACAGTCTTTAAACGACATGCTTTAAGTTTCTGTCTGTATCCTCTTGAGCTTTAAAAAACACCATTTGTTCTGCTGTTCCCTTTAGTGTTTACTTCCTGTCTTTCTTCTTCTGCTGTTCCCTTTAGTGTTTACTTCCTGTCTTTCTTCTTCTGCTGTTCCCTTTAGTGTTTACTTCCTGTCTGTTTGTCTTCTTCTGCTGTTCCCTTTAGTGTTTACTTCCTGTATGTCTTCTTCTGCTGTTCCCTTCAGTGTTTACTTCCTGTCTGTCTTCTTCTGTTGTTCCCTTAAGTGTTTACTTCCTGTCTGTATTATTATGTTGTTCCCTTAAGTGTTAACGTCCTGTCTGTCTTCTTCTGTTGTTCCCTTAAGTGTTTACTTCCTGTCTGTATTATTATGTTGTTCCCTTAAGTGTTAACGTCCTGTCTGTCTTCTTCTGCTGTTCCCTTTAGTATTTGCTTCCTGTCTGTCTTCTTCTGCGGTTCCCTTCAGTGTTTACTTCCTGTCTGTCTTCTTCTACTGTTCCCTTTAGTGTTTACTTCCTGTCTGTCTTCTTCTGTTGTTCCCTTAAGTGTTAAGTTCCTGTCTGTCGTCTTCTACTGTTCCCTTTAGTGTTTATTTCCTGTCTGTCTTCTTCTGCTGTTCCCTTCAGTGTTTACTTCCTGTCTTTCTTCTTCTACTGTTCCCTTCAGTGTTTACTTCCTGTCTGTCTTCTTCTACTGTTCCCTTTAGTGTTTACTTCCAGTCTGTCTTCTTCTGCTATTCCCTTTAGTGTTTACTTCTTCTACTGTTCCCTTTTGTATTCACTTCCTGTCTGTCTTCTTCTAATGTTCCCTTTAGTGTTTACTTCCTGTCTGTCTTCTTCTGCTGTTCCCTCTAGTGTTTACTTCCTGTCTGTCTTCTTCTGCTGTTCCTGTTAGCGTTAACTTCCTGTCGTTTTCTCTGAAGTCCAGCGCTCTGTCTTTTAACTTTTTTCCTTCTGAAGAAAAACTAAAGAAACAAAGACACGTTCTCGTGGTGTGTTGTAATGTAATTCATCGATGTAGTTAATTAAAAATAGTCATGTAAAGATGAACTTGTCATCACAAATTGACAGGTTTGTGCCCTAGAGGTTTATTTTAGACTGTATTTATTTAAAATAAAGTTGACGCAGGTGGTGATTGTTTACTTGTACCCTGGAACTGAAGAGTAAAGTCACAATGTTATAACACAGCACAATAGTTGAAAAACACGGTTGTCCTGCTGCTGTTGAGTTTCTAATTGAAGTGCACACACAAAGATTAAAGCTGGTAATAGAGCCTATACATCTCTTATTCTAATTCCAATGAGAGCTCTCTTGAACTCCTACCATAAAAGAAAAGCATTAGCCAACACTTTTTTTTGTATTAATGTAGTCTATTTAAGATGCATATTACAGTCTGAGTTTTGTAATTAGGGAGCATGAGGCCTGCAAGAGAATAATGCTGAACTAAATGCAGTCATCTGAATGGAATTACAATGAAATGGGAGGACCGTTTCATGCCTCTTCTGATTGCCTGGCTTTCACTGGTGATATACAATGCAATTATAAAGTCTTGCTCCAAGTTAGAACTAAAGGGCGTCTGGGTTGTGGCCCAGCTGGGAGTTTGAATACTAAAAAGCACTGATAGCTACCTAGTTTTGGCTTTGGCTCAGAAAATAAGAAGTTGGAAACGGTCTCCTGTGGGGTCTATAGACTGTTCCTAATCTGCCGTTAGAAAACTCTCTAAGAATCTAAATATTATATTATTATATTCTCTGTATGCAGCAGAGCTACAGGCTACAGCTCCCAAAGATCTCTTTAACTGTTTCATTTATCTCTGAAGTCCAATAAACTCAACGTCCATATCTATGCTCTTTCTTTCAGGGGCTTCGGGTTAGCCCCGGACTCGTGAAATCTTGTAGGGAAACAGTCCAAAAAATTACAAAGGCATAAATTGAGACATGCGGTTTTCTTGTTTTTGTCACATGAAGGTTAACGGAAGGTTAGTTTAACCATTGCCTGATCAGAATCTGACTATAGCTGCTTTAACAGCTATATTAGACACCTCAGTAGCCTACAACAAAACTTTTTACTGAAAACTAAGAACTAACTATTTGGATTACCAATATGTGATAAGGTTATCCAAATAACACATATTTGGGAAATGACAGCGATGTTTTGGAGCTCTTGGCTGTACGAGATTAAATTAAAAAAAAGTATTATAAATTAATTTCATTGCCAGAACGGTAGCCACATGTCCACACTGCAAGTCTAACTGAGGGTGTTACATAATATTTCTAATTTCAATTATGAGAGCCACCAATATGGCCATAGCTACCAGTGAGCTTAAACGTGTTAGCTAGATTGATAGCTCGGTAGCTAACGTAAGCTAGCTAACAAGTTAGATAGTGAACCTTAGCTACCATGTAATGTCAACGCAGTCTCACGGCATTTCGTGTTATAGTCACGAAATTCATTTAATCTATTGATTCGTGTTCACCAACATTTTTTTCGTGTCTATTGTTAGTATGTTTCGTGCCTGCACCACGTATTTTTGTCCGGTCGGGTCCTGGAAGACCAGAAGCTGTGTAGTTCATAAAAACATTTGATGAACCACACAAACATTCTTACCCTACGCCTAACCCTTTTATTTTAAATTGTATAATGTCTGAGTTTTTTTGTCGTCCGTGAGGAAAATAAATGGCTCAGAGCCTCAGAATACTGACATCTGTATTTTTTGTCATCTTTCTTTCCTTCTAATGTGTTATTATTTGGTGCAGGCAGGAAACATACTACCAATAGAAATACATTGCTTTTAAAATCGTTCTGTGTGACACGAAAAAAATGTGAAATCGAATCAATAGATTAATTTCGTGACTATAACACGAAATGCCGTGAGACTGTGTTGGTAATGTAGATAGCTTGTCAGCTTGCTACCTTACAAAGAACATAGGTAGTTAGGTTGATATATTGATGGATATGGTTTGCTAGAAAGCTTGTTAGAAAGCTCACTCATGAGTCAGCAGAGAGAAGAAGAGCGATGGAGAGCAAGATAGAAAGCAAAGGAGGTTATCAAACTACCTGATTCTCCACATGGAAGTTTTCCTGCTGCTTTGATCAGCCATTTGTCTGGGGAGCGATTCATCTACAGTGTGGGAGTGAAAGCAATGTCAGCCGTGAGTGATTAATGCTGCAAAATGTTCTCTTAATGTGGCGAGGAGCGGAGCCGGTGGGTAATTTTAAATGTGTTTTCAAAACAAGAAAAATGTCGGTTGTATCCCAGAGCCAAAACAATAGTAATTTATAACACTGGGAGAATATGAAAGCAACAGGAGCTGTAATTAAGAGACAACACAACAATAAGAAAGCACAGGCAAAAAACTACTTGTGAAATAAACTCATAAAAGACGGATTTGCTTGAATCATTTGGTAGGAAATGTTCACTGGGAACTTTTCTTTTAGTTCAGAGATAAGTTGGTATGCTTATCCAACATGGATGCTTTCCTTAAACTTTACAGATATTGCAGCATAATCAAATAAAGTGTCTCATGTTGTGTTCAACGCTAGTTAGCATGTGCTAGCCTAAAAGGAAGGTGAGCAACATAATAACATAAAAAGTTGAGCAATATACCTTCCTGCAATTTCACATTTATTTTAAGATTTTAGATTTATCTCTCAGTTTATTTTAAGATTTACATACAGTACCAGATAGCTCTTTAATTCAACATTGTTTCTTAAAAACAGATATACTGCTACTTTTTTACCATGGTGTACATATCCTTTACTTTTGTTTCTTACTCATTGTGTTATTGATAAAGTTTGCATACTCATCATTTCTTTATTTTATTTGTTTCCATCTGCACTATCTGCTGTTGTATTGTATTGTGTCACGATCTGTCTGTGTTGTGTTTTGTCTTGTTTAGATCTGTCCTTGGTTTCCTGTCTGTGTGTGTTCCCTACTACCTGTTTACTTGATTGTGTTCACCTGGTGCCCCTGTGGTTTCTCCTCCCTCCTCACCTGTCTCTTGTTTCGTTGATTAGTCCTGTGTGTATTTAAGTTCTGTTTTTGCTGTCTGTCATTGTTGGTTTCTTGTGTGTCTTTGACTGTGTCACGGGGTAGTGATCTGTTTTTGACGTTTAGCCTTGAAATAAAGGATTGTTGTGTTTAAATCTGCGTTTGGGTCCTGCCTGCTTCACTCTACCCTGACAGTATTGTACATTTAACTAATAAACTAATAAAGGATATCTGACTCTCAACATGTTCTTTTCCAGTATCATTTGAAAGCACTTGAAGGCACTTGAATATACTCAATGAAAGGCAGGTGTACCTATACATATAATTGTTTCTGATCCTATACATCTTGTTTTGTTCTTGTCTAAGGTCACATTGCTCTGTTGTCTTACTTAATACACTTCAGTAAAAAACATCTTATTCATATTTCTTTACTCTTGTGTTTCTTTGCATTTCATTTTGAGGCACTCCAACAGAAACAGAGTTATCAGGTTACTTTTAAAATAAATGTTTAAAGTAAACCCCCCAACCGGCAGTGTTGATATAATACATTCAACCCAGAGTCATTTGTTGTAATATAATGCAACTATAAGAGCTTAGATCTTTTTATCCTCAGCCTCCAAGCATTTAGAAACAGACTCTTAATGGATCTTCCTGCATAATTTATGTCGATTATTTCTGTGTTGCCACAAAATTAAAACCATGTAGTTAGTATACCGTGCACATCTATACCACATCCTTATCCTCCCTTAGCCTCTGTCTCTGTCCCTTTAAACTGTCCCCCGTTCCTCAGGGTTTTGTTTCTGCCTCCACATCTCGACGCATAGCGAAGACGTCCTCTTCCCTCGATCGATCGCATCACTTAACTTCTCTCCAAGGTACTGTGAACCCATGTCGCCAGCTCGCCTGCGCTGCAAACTACATTAACTAATAAACCGCCTTCTTACGGAGACACATCTCCAATATGTCGGCGAAACACAACTGATGCAAGGGCGTAATCGCTCATAAAGATGTGTCGGTCTGGAGGGAGGGGCTTTCCGGGAAATACTGCAGAGCCATGGCAATAGGAAAGAGTGTACACAATAAAGAAATCAGTTCATTTAAGGGTCTTTGGTTTGGACTGTGACTATATCCACAGTGCAACTTACAACTATTCATAGAGAAACAGCAAGGGACATTTGTATAGTTCTGCTGAAGACATAAACCTAAAGAGTGTACATGTTCTTGAGAGGCAATTTAGTAATCATGCAAATAACCACACATCCTCTGCAGACGAATGTGGTTGGTTTGTCGAAACAACATATGCTGGCATTCAAAAGCACAGCACTTGAATATCAATATTTCTTCACTGCCCTTTCAGAAGATTAAGGGTCCAGAAACTCCAACAATCAATGGATAAATTGCTTACCTGGAAATACGTCATTCTTAAATTACAAATCATCAAAAGCAAAAAACCATTTTCAAGCAGCATTTGACAGTAACTGCTGTGGTGGAAACCACGAGGCACCAATCTGTGGTATCTTACAGAACCTTTCTTTCAGAGTGTGTGAGGTTTTAAAGAAGGACAAGTTATTAACACAGGAGTGGCTCCAAAGATATGGAAACACCCCCACAAAATGGGTCATACAAATAAGAGTACTATTGATTGGTTCGTTGAGGGAGGTATTCAAGAGGGACAAATTGTTGATGGTACAGAAGTCTCTGTCGTGATATGGAAACGTCCTCTCCATGGACAGTGATTAGTCACGTAAAACAGAAACGAAGAGGGAGTTCAAAGAAAAAAGTCGAGCAGGTTGTCCTGAGGTTTTCCCAAATGGGTCATACATGACGACATCCGCTCCTCCTCCAGCTCCTCTGACAGAGTCGGGCCAGTGGGAGGAGGGGTGCCAACGCTTGGTACTAAAAGGTGATTTATACGCTGCGTAGGATGCAGATGGCAGCAAGATCGCAGAGGCAAAAGCAGAGGAGGGGGAAAGAAGGGGAAGAGATGAGTAAGAAGGGGAATGTATGGAGACAATGGGGGAAGAAGGAAAGAGGATGATATAGAAATGGTTGACAAACAGATTAGGAAAGGGTTGGCATGCACAAAGGGTTAAGATGAGAATAAAAGAAAAGAAAAGCCGGAAAAGAGGGGAAATGGAGAACAACATATATGATGGAAAGGAGACCAAAGTGGAACAGAGAGGCAGAGAGAAAATAATGAGTGAAAAGGCTTATCAAGGCACTCAGGGACGCTTTACAACATATGCAAGAAGTACTCTAACAGTTAAAACATCAAAACCTAAAATACAGGGCAGACAGACAAATAGACCTGATTCAAGATGATGATTGGACAATTTCAGAGAAAGGATGAGCATAAAGAAAGGAAAGAAAGTAGGTGAGGTGGGTGAGAAAAGGAGACAATGGGTACAAGGAGGAAGGGAGGTTTCAAGGTGAGGTCCGAAACAAATGAAATGTGGAGGGAGAGAACAGGAGGAAGGGTAGCCTAGAAAAAGCTCAAGAGAAACATGCGGAGGAGATAAGGAGAAGATTAAGGAGAGGTCGGTGGAGGACACGAGAGAAGCCAACAAAGATGGAGGAAGAGGAGGAGAGGTGGTGTGATGTGGAGAGCAAGGAAAGGACACATCTCTCAAACGAATGTGTTACCGGAGCAGAGCTGACAGGATCCGTCAGGTGTTCCTCCAGAGGTGGGTCACCTGAGCTGAGGACCACCTGGTTGGTTTGTGGAAACAAGATCTGCTGATCATCAAAAGCACAGCACTACAATATCAATATGTCTTCACTGCCTCTTCAGAAGGTTAAGAGTCCAGAAAGTCCAAGATTCAATGGATAAATTGCTTACTTGGAATCAAGCCGTTCTTAAATTACAAATCATCTGGATTATCAAGCGCAAAAGACCACATATAAGCAGTATTTGACAGTATTTCACTGCTGCGTAGGAAACCACGAAGCACCAATCTGTGCTCTCCATCTTCTCTGTCTGAGCACTGCAGCATGAATTCAATTCAATGAGTCAGGTTTAAGAAAAGAGGCTCTAGGCTGGGATTGTACCAGGTCCGGTTTGTTGTTCATCTAATGCATTATCGGTAAATTCAAGTTAGAGGTATTCATCTTTAAAAAACCCAGAGGGAGTTCTTAAAATGATATTGAACTAATGTAATCAAACACTACATGTCGGGTATAAAGCATATGTTGTGTTCTTTTCTTGTGTGGTTAAAAACGATAGGGAAAAGCATTTACCTTAGAGTTAGGGTTAGGGTTGGCTATCAGGACAACTTGGGGAACAAAAGATTTAAGCATTACATTCTTCTTATATATGAATATAATACTTACTAGCTCTTTCTAAGCCTTTTTCTAAATGTAAAACAGCTTGCACGGGTGTCATTAAGTGAGCTTTGGGGTCATGACATTATGTAAATGCGGATAGTGGGTGACCATAGATGAAAAGTGCATAGTCACATTGGTTTGTGGACTGTGGCCTTGGGTTTAGCATTTTTGCTGCCACCATCTTATCTTTTTCAGTCAGAAGTGACGAGAGTGCTGACCTGAAAGAACGCTAGCACTAGCTAGGTTAGCATCCTTAATTCCAGTTTACTGTGATATAGATTGGGATTTTAATTTCTGGCTAGCATGGCAGTGACTGGTTTATCACCAGGCGTCAAAGCACACCCTTTTTTATTTTCTATTTAACTCTAAATGGCAAGGTATAGGTCATTAATGTATGGTATGGTATTAATAAAAGTCACTGATTGGTTTGTGGGCTTCGAGTTTGGCATTGTGGCAGCTACGATCTTTTTAAGTTTGAAGTCAGAGGTGACCATATTTGGGAAGGAGGTGGACCTGAAAGAAGTAAAGTACAGTGGGCTGAAGCTAGCTTGTATTATAGAATACTTGAAATTAGCAATCAAGACTATTAAAACATGTAAACATGACACCGTAGAGGCACAACATACAAATATAAACCTGAAAATGAGCATGATATATCTTATTTAACCGACATCTGCCAACACAGTTTATCAGTTTTAGTTTTATCAGCTTGGTTGTAGTCGAACGGTCATCAACACATGAATTTGTGCCAGTAGAGGTTCAACACCAACAACATTGGAAATAAAAGCTACCAGGTGATTTGGAATAAGTGTTCTGGAAAGTTTGGGTAAAAGTTGACTTTTTAAAGTGGAACAAAGTCCAACATCATTTCGAAGTAGCTCAACTTGGACACAAAGAGAGTCGAAGCATTAACAACGCCAAAGGGAATTTATAGTAAAATCACAAAAGTCGACATCAGGATAGACTAAATCTTCAATCTTTGTCTGTTTCTTTGAGGACGCTCCCCTTCTTCTTCCTTGCAGGTGCGAAAAGAAATCGATATCAAGTGATTTATAACTCTCAGCACAATAACACGGGGGATGCGTTTCCAAATATTGCCAGACTAAGCCTTTGCATTATCTTTGAGAAAGTTCAGAAAACTATTAGCGGGACGTGACACTAATTAACTTCAAGAGTCTCCTGCAGAGCTGCATTAGCACAGTGTATACGGTAAACTCTGCGTTCCCTCTTTCCCAAGGAGCCCATTAAGACTTCACACACTCCAGCAAACACACACACTGCACACATTAGACGTGACAAGAGAACGGCAATCAATGGCCTGCTCAACTTTGGATTCAGTGCAGCATACTAAATGGGAAAATAAATGTCCCCTCTGTGCTGGGCTGGTTTGCTGCAGTCAGCTGTTTTAGGACAGCGCTCACTCTGACCTATACACATAAAGTCCAGAGGCAGATATAAATAGCGGGCGAAGTGTTGAGGACGGCTATTGATTACTGAGGCAGGCCGGGCGACACCAGAGCTGCTGGAGCAGATTCTAAATAGGACACGTTCTGAGAAACATGCACGACGAGGAAGTTGGTTGAAATGCCTGAACCCCACGGCATAATAACTAAAGAATAAACGACAATAAGACTTAATTATTCAATATAGACTATTTTGAGCAGATTCTAAAAAGGACATTCTGAGAAACATGCACGACTCTACGGGTGTTTTATAGTCATGTTAATGTACAACGGACACGTGCAATGAGATTTTACTCAGAGAAGTTATGTTGCCTTTATTTTAGCACTTTCTAGTCATTTTGTAATAACATCTTTTTATTTTGAACCAAGAAAATTATGCTTTAATCTTGAAAGTTGTCCAAAAACAGGAAGTTGGTGGAAATGCCTGCACCCCATGGCATAATGAAAATAAAAAAGACAGTAAGACTTAATTATTCGCTATAGACTATCTGGAGCATTTGTGCAGTATATAGTACAGAAAGCACAAAACATTAACATTATAAGTGGGTATATTTAATAAGGATTTAGATTGTACTAAAGCTGATAATATTTGTAGTCATACAGTATACCAGGCCTGTCATCTACACATGTTGTTCCACTGATCAATATTTAACTATTTTATTAAAGAAAAATTCCCGAGGCTGGAAAATACTTAAGATTGTATGTGATGCATCCAATGGACAGGTCAAACTGTGGACTGATTACATGCAGTGTGTTTAAACCGATTACAAACCAACAAACCAATGTTGACACACTCAATCATGTAACATATTAGTCTTCTCTACCTTTTGTATAACATATCACATTGAATACTGTTTGACAAACTGGTCGTTTGCTTGAGCCACAAACCTGAAACCCATAGAACCGCTGTACAAGAGAGCTATCAAGGTGTCTGACAGAAAGCCACATTCATACCACCACTGTACCATCCTTGATAAACACAACTTCTTGAGTTTTGACAATTTGAAGTCTTTTAAAAGTATGTGTTTTTTTTATAAATGTTTACATGGACTGCCCCCCCCCCCCCCCCCCCCTTAGGGGAATTCATCCACAGAAAACACACTGGACGCTGCACTTGGTCAGAAACCAGAGGAGACTGTGAGGTCCATCGTAGACGGACCACTTTTGGACAAATTGTCCTCTCCGTTAAAGGCAGCTCTTTCTGGAACAGCCTCCCAACTGAGATACGGGATTGTCCCTCTCTCAATAGCTTCACAGGTCAACTCAAAGAATGGATGAGAAACAAACAGACGTGCGATCACCGCTAAATGCACTTTAGCACAGGGGTATCTCCTCTTGCACTTTATGAAGCTCTTGTATCTCCTCTTGCACTTTATATGTCGTTGCTGCTATATTGTATTACCATGTCATAAATACTTGTGTATGCTGCTCTTGCTCTTTTGCACTTTTTGCATATCTTGTATTTTGTTTTTGCCATGTTTGTAAAATGTAATTTTCTTAAATGTTTTATGTGAGGGACTGCGGAAGAGGTTCCGCAGCATTAAGAGCAAAACAGCCAGATTCTGCAATAGCTTTTCCCCCCATGCCATCAGACTCCTGAACAGCAAGGAGACCAGGAACACAGAGATTACATCACGCTGTGGACAGAGCACATCTTTTTATATAGTATGTCTATTTTATTTATAGTAAGTCTTTATATTTTAAACTTTATCTTTAATTTTATCAGCACCACGTCACTATTATTTATTTATATGTACAATTTTAGCAAGTTTTTATATTGTCCTGTTCCTGTAAGCCAGTACAACGACATTTCGTTTTAATGTGTCTTGTTGAAATGACAATAAAGTATGTCTATGTCTATCTATGAAAAATCTGGCACTGTTACGCTAGAAACATTTGAATGTTTTAAGTGTTGTCCCTGCTAAATAAACGATTAAATAAATACATATTTTCGTTGACAGTTTTCTTACAGTAGCTTCTTTCTCACTGATCAGACTTCTGCTCTCACTGCAGGATTCACGGTTACGCTGCAGCCCTCTCGAGTTTACACATTGTCATTTTTGCCATTCTGACACAAACTACTGGGGAGTTTGCAAATCAGTTTTTTTTTGTATTATTCACATTTGTATTAGGAACACAGGTCATGAACAGCATACAACAAAACATGCTTTCCACATTTCCTGTTTACAAAGGATTAAAATAGTATTTAAATAATAATAATCTTTCAATAAAAGACAATTCCACAATAGCGTAATATTCGTCAGGGATAATAGACAAATATGTTCAAATACAAATTCAGGAAAGGGAATAAAATAATAATAATACTACAATAAAAACATTGCAAATCAGTTTTTGAGTGACGGACGGATACCTAGATTGTTAAAAATCTCATTAAAAAGAGTAATTTAAATGAATACACAAATCATTTGTATAAGTCTTACTTCTGAGATGCCTTTTTTCACTTAATTGAGTTTAATTTTCTCTCAAATTCTTATTTGTCCTTGATACTGAAGTGGTTTTGCTTAATTGGCACCAATCTGAATGCATATACACTCGTTCCTACACATGTCCTGCCTCTGGACACAGAACCAAACCACTTTATAAAGTACTGTGACATTCAATTGCAAAGGAACGTTTGTTGGAGCGTTGTGGACGTGTGGAGCTGTGATCAAATCAGCCCAGAGATTGCGTTGTGCTTTGCTGTTCCCCAGCCACAGGGTCACAGAGGTGGAACCTGCAATATGCAATATGTTGGACTCACTTTGAAACAAAGTCAATGGATTGTAGGTGCAAAGCTCCAGCTGGTTTTCCAGGGTGGAGCACAGCTGCAGAGAGGTTGTTTAGCCCCAACAAAACCATTTCAGACAAGTTAAATTGTGAGAGGGTTTGTCTGCCTGGCCGCACAAGCATTTATTGAGTGTGGAATGAGTTCTTGCTGAGCGGTCGTGTGTGATTGTGTGATTGTGTGTGTGTGTGTGTGTGTGTGTGTGTGTGTGCGCGCGTGCGTGCGTGCGTGCGTGCGTGCGTGCGTGTGTGTGTGTGTGTGTGTGTGTGTATGTGTATGTGTGTGTGTGACCTCTGGACATAGATTAAGGTCACAGCTTCTCTGTCAGGCAGCACAACATGAGTAATGTTTTAATGTGAACTTATTAGGCCCCTCTGTGCTTTTATGGACGGTCTGAGGCTGGAGGTCGTTTTTCAACCGGAATGACTCGACCCCGGACACCAACTAGCTTTTCTGCCCGGCCAGTCTTCAATCCCCCAGATGACAAAATAACTTAAAAAAGAATCACAACTAAATAATATAAACTCAAACTATGTCGCTGCATGTCATGATGAGGTGTTTATGGTAATGGTTGATAACTAGACTCATGTGAAAGAGCAGCTGTGTCTTCCTGTACATGTTGTGTTTCAATTAAGAGCTCTAAGATATTAAAAAGTCAGCGCTAAAATATATGCATGTTAATGTTGCATGCAAATCCAATGCAAATGTTCACTGGTTGATTACAAATGATGCTTTAGGCGAGCTTAACAGGTGGAAAACACATCTACCACAACAGTAATTCTCAAAATGTGGTTTAAATGTATTCAAATAAGATGACAAATGTGATAAACAAAAATAAAAATGCTCTCAACATTCAGGTTGGCATGATTCATCAGATACAATGAAATTGAAAGTGTGTCATGAAACACATTCAAAGACAAGGAAGAATAATGATGCTATATTGATTCTAATTAAAGGGGGGGTAGGTAAGTTTGAGAAACCGGCTCGAGATACACTTTTTGTTATATTCCATGGAATGCTCTTAACATCCCGATAGCAATGCATATCTTAAGTGCTTTGACAAAAAATCCATAAAAAAAATTAATCTGTGGAAGCCGTAATACTGTAAAAAGTACGACGGCTAAACGGATTGGATTGCCGTCCTGTCTGTCAGCCTTCCATCTCGTGCACGCACAAATGTATCTCGTGCCCTCATTGGGCGTGCCGTCATTGGGCGTGCATTGCAGCAGTACTTCAATGACTCGCCAGCAACAGGCGGCCACTTTCACCATGGCAGAGTTAGGTTCAACATCGTCTACTGGTGGCAAAGGAAATAATGTAACGGAGCAAATTAGGAACAAAAACAAAGTGGAAACTAGGAGAATTCAAACCAGAGTCAATATCAGAGTTGCTTTTCAACGATGGCGACAACTGATGGAACACACCTATGGGGGTTATTCCCTATCTTTATTCAAGAGCGTGGTATTTAAATTTGAGAGCATACTTTATGTATTTATTTCCCTCAAACCCTGTCCTCACACTCAAATAGTGCCTGCTTGCACTTAGATTTGCTCTGCTTCTGCTCAAACTGTACGCTTGCACTCAGATATATTGCTGCTTACGGATTTTTTCTGCTCTCAGATTTATTCTGTGCGAGCTCGAAACTTTTGTGCAACAATCCTGTCAAAATCCCTCAACCAATAGGAGGCCAGGTGTCCTTGCGGGTGCGTTCGTTTTACTTATTACAGCGTCCCGTAAGGGCGGTTACTCTTTGGTTTGTCTTTGGTGCGATGACAGGGTTTGAGTGAAGGAAATCAATAAAGTATGCTCTCAACTTTAAATACCACGCTCTTGAATAAAGATAGGGAATAACCCCCATACACACCGAGTTGAAATCTGACGCCGTGGTCGCTCTTTTTCTCTTGGACAGGTTTTGTATGGTTTACAATTCCCCTGAACTATATAGCCAACCTAAGTCATGTGCGCGTTCATGTGTGTTGGAGGAGGTGCTCTGTAAGGAAGTCTGAAGGAAGGGGCGGATTCTTTTCGGCTGTGTACTTTCAAATTTTAGTGCACTCGAGCCGGTTTCTGAAACTTACCTACCCCCCCTTTAAGATTAAACAGCAACAACTTCTCGTTTAAGATTCACTGTAGTTCCTTAACCGACTGGATTCCATACATCATGACATATCTTTTTACACACTACAAGTATGTGGTAAATGAGGGACGGTTCAGTTTATTAAGAAACAACTAGATCAGGGGTGTCAAACTCAAGGCCCGGGGGCCAAATCCGGCCCGCGACTTCATTTTATGTGGCCCCACAAGAGCTTGCAAAGAATATAATATGTTTGTTATACGGTTACATGCCGCTTTACAGAAGCACGTTGCCCATAAACTACATGTCCCACAATGCATCTCAAATTAGACTTTTTTTCTCAGATTTGACTTTTTTTTCAAAATGTCACTTTTTATTTTTATTTTGCTTTTCTTTTAAAATCATTTTGTGACGTTCTCACTGAAGAGACTTGCAATTATTTGCCCTAGACTTCTGCTTTCAGACCGAGTTAATTATGAAGTTCTTACCCTATCTGATAATAATCCAATGAAGAGGCAATAATGTAATATAATACATTATTTTATATATATTAAATATTTATATATGTAGTTTTATATAGTCTTAAAGTTACAACCGGCCCTTTGAGTGCAACCATAATGCGAATGTGGCCCGAGATGAAAATGAGTTTGACACCCCTGAACTAGATGTACATTTTGCTGGTGGAAAATCCAAATAATTAAATATGAAATGTGGCGTCCCACAGGGGTCAATATTGGGTCCTTACATTTTATATAAAAACACGATTTTATTTCAGATTTTTTCTATGGAGATGAAACACATTTCTTGTTCTGGATATTACTTACATCATAACATTCAAATAAAATGATACAGTAATGACAATAAACTGATTAAACCTGTATGTATTGCTGTATTTAAATTGTTATTCGAGCACCAGGAAAAGAGCTAAATAACAGGTATTATTATAATTAATGTTATTATTTAACTTGAAAAATGAACACATTCAGGGTGCTCAAGATCCCTAACCCTTACTTAAACATCAGTAGTTCATTTTGAAGTTGTAAGAAGCTCATTTTCTGTCTATCTATTGATTGCAGATGCTTCATGGGTCTGATGACAAACAGTTTGCCTGAGGAAGTTGTAGAGTCCCAGACGAAACCAAAATGAGCACAGATGGATCATAGTGACTGTACAGTGACTGTGCATCTTCATGTGGTGGTTCTCAAGCTGCTGCAGGCCGCCTCGAGCTGCTTCATTTGTCTTTTTTAAGCTCTTCAGTGGGGAACAAAATGGGAAATCTGGTTTTCACCCCGAGACCAAACAGAAGACATTTAGCTGCGCTGGAGGATACGGCTTCATGAGAACATATTATTACTTTAATCATCTGGAGAGCCATCATAGAGTTCATTTCTTCCCTCAGCTTTGTTTTCTTACACATTTGGTGGAGGAAAAGAGTGGCGGCAAACTCCTTTTGACCTCACAAAAAAGTGTATTTTATGCTTGCAGGTAACCTTATTGAGCAATGGAAATATGGGACTTTTCAAATAACATAATATCAACCCATCTTTAACAGACTTCAAAGGCTACTACCTGTTCATCATTAAATAGCAGACAGATGTCTTTAGAGACTTACATTGGGGAAGAACGGGAAAGAATAAGCAACTGATAGTGAGCTGGTGGAGACCAGAACCAGAGCTTAAAGAGAGTAAATATTATGATATGTACACACCAAACGCCAAGCAAATTTCTTTTTTTTTTACATGTGAAGTCAATGCAACGACGTAGAGAAGGCACACATTCTCTAATGCACCAGAACATCAAATAAGAACGACCCAATCTCCATTCAGAAAACAGATATTTATTCGTCATTTTCTCAGGGTTTTCACTCATCGGTATCATTTTGTAGTTATTATGTCATACTTTAATAACTGTATTGCAATTAAATCACTGCAAAATGTGTTACTTTTGGGTTTGTATGACTCCAGTAAACAAGATTGATTCAGCAAAAGCGATGATTTTGTACGTGGCCAATGGAACGTTGTTGGTATCTACAAGGAGATAAGTCCCGCCTTCTCGCCAGTGTATCTAGTTTGAGTGACGCGTGTAAACAAACGGTGAAACTCTAGCGAGTAACGTGGGGGGAATCTTCCCTTCACGTCGGTTGTGAACGCACCTTTAGATTAGTAATATAAGATCATCTGTTAAACACAAATCTTTCAAATGAATGCTAATGTTGTAGCCCAAGTGTCGAAGCTGCTTTAGGATGGACAGGTCTTTTTTGACAATACAAAATGTATTGTAAGACAGGAAAGGTTTTTATATTTAAGAAAACACAGAAAGGATGCCCAGTACAAATAAATACAATGTTAATACAAACACAAATGCACAATTATCAACCAAAAAACCCCCCAATATGACCGTTTTCTGATCTTCCACACGAGGTTCAAGGTTGGTTGTGTTAAAACGAATAAAGCTAGTTGGTAAGAGGAAGATAGTCATGGTTAAAAGAGACCAACATTGACAGGAGAGGGCGAACAAACAGAGGTCAGAATAACAGTGTTGCAGCATTTTTGAAGTACTGCTGATAGAGTCACTATTCACACAAGAGGTCACGTCAGGAAGATGTACACATTACTGGTGTTAAAGTGTTAAAACCAACCACACTACACAACTTTTGGTTTCCACCAATGACAGGTCTGCTTTTTCATGCAGTTCATCTAACGCAGTGGTTCTCAAAGTGGGGGGCAAAGAGGCATGCCAAGGGGGTCGCGAGAGATCAGGAGGAAAAATGGCTATTCAAAAAAAAAGATTAAAAAATCATAAATTGAAAAATTATTGATTCGAAAATAATATGATGCAGTACAGTACTATTACGTCTGGGTCTCTGTGTTTCATTAAAGCTCGTCTCTGTGTGTGTGTGTGGAACGAGCCATTTTGTGTGCCCGAGAGAGAGAGCGCACCGGTACCGGAGATCGTTGTTGTTAGCTTCTGGCAGTGGCGAACCGTCAGGGCCTTCAAGGTATTCAGAGAATACCCTGGAACACTCAGATAAAACAAACAAAACATCGATTTAATTATATAAATAAAATATAATAAAATGTATATAAAATGAATAAATGAGAATGGTATCTGTGTTGTTGATCTGTAATATTACAGTGTTACGTTGATTTGTTTGTCCTTCTCGGACCATGCACTACGCATTTCAGTGGTTTTGTGTTAGAAAAGAAAGCAACCAATCAGATCTTGTTCTGGGTCTCTGGGTAGAATATCCTTCAACAAGGTATTCTACATCCTTGATGGAATGCCCTGGCCGTTGCACTGAATGAGAGCGTACGTTTGGACTGACAGTTTGATCAACCAATCATATATTGATTTGTAGCCAATGGGCGTGTTCTTTCAGAGTTTCCCTCGGTTCCAGGGTGCTCTAGAAGGCCCGCTAGTTAACTGGCTCGAGACAGAGGATCTAGAACAGGGGTCTCCAACACGTCGGCAGCTTTTCAGTAGTTCGCCGCTCGATTATCGATTATAGCGTAGTAAGGTTGCTTCTTGATTTTTCGGCCGCGGCTGGAAAATAAAGTGTTTTTTATTTGAGAATTGTTTCTGTCACACGAATATAAAATTGGTCGGTGACGCAGTGATCAAGGAACAGACGTGACAGCGGCACAGCGACACCACACACGGAGCAGTCTGCTTTCTCCAGCAACACCAGTCCAGAACCAACAGCAGAATGACCCGCTCTGAATCAGGCCCTGTCGCTGCGGCTCAGAGACACACAGAGAGGGATTTGTGTTTTTTGAAAAACACTCGTTATCATCATGTCAGGTTTTTGGTGGATTTAATCAAGTCTTGGATTGCAGAGTATCAATGTCCTCTTGCTATTTTCAGTTGATAAATACTTGTGTAAAGTTTGTGAAGGCAGGAGGAAAGCTTCCGCGATCACCGTCTCCTCCGTTCCTCCAAACCCCGCCCCCTCCCTGAAAATAATGAGTGACAGGCTGATAGTGACCCGATAGAAACTTTATTATTCACTTAAAGGGGGGGTAGGTAAGTTTGAGAAACCGGCTCGAGTGCACTAAAATTTGAAAGTATACAGCCGAAAAGAATCCGCCCCTTCCTTCAGACTTCCTTACAGAGCACCTCCTCCAACACACATGAACGCGCACATGACTTAGGTTGGCTATATAGTTCAGGGGAATTGTAAACCATACAAAACCTGTCCAAGAGAAAAAGAGCGACCACGGCGTCAGATTTCAACTCGGTGTGTATGGGGGTTATTCCCTATCTTTATTCAAGAGCGTGGTATTTACATTTGAGAGCATACTTTATTGATTTCCTTCACTCAAACCCTGTCATCGCACCAAAGACAAACCAAAGAGTAACCGCCCTTACGGGACGCTGTAATAAGTAAAACGAACGCACCCGCAAGGACACCTTGGTTGAGGGATTTTGACAGGATTGTTGCACAAAAGTTTCGAGCGCGCAGAGAATAAATCTGAGAGCAGAACAAATCCGTAAACAGCAATATATCTGAGTGCAAGCGTACAGTTTGAGCAGAAGCAGAGCAAATCTAAGTGCAAGCAGGCACTATTTGAGTGCGAGGACAGGGTTTGAGGGAAAGAAATACATAAAGTATGCTCTCAAATTTAAATACCACACTCTTGAATAAAGATAGGGAATAACCCCCATAGGTGTGTTCCATCAGTAGTCGCCATCGTTGAAAAGCAACTCCGATATTGACTCTGGTTTGAATTCTCCTAGTTTCCACTTTGTTTTTGTTCCTAATTTGCTCCGTTACATTATTTCTTTTGCCACCAGTAGACGATGTTGAACCTAACTCTGCCATGGTAAAAGTGGCCGCCTGTTGCTGGCGAGTCATTGAAGTACTGCTGCAATGCACGCCCAATGACGGCACGCCCAATGAGGGCACGAGATACATTTGTGCGTGCACGAGATGGAAGGCTGACAGACAGGGCGCCAATCCAATCCGTTTAGCCGGCCCGGCTAAACGGATTGGTCGTACTTTTTACAGTATTACGGCTTCCACAGATGAATTTTTTTTATGGATTTTTTGTCAAAGCACTTAAGATATGCATTGCTATCGGGATGTTAAGAGCATTCCATGGAATATAACAAAAAGTGTATCTCGAGCCGGTTTCTCAAACTTACCTACCCCCCCTTTAATCACTGATTGAGATGATGAAGCTAACTTAGTCTCATACATTCATGGGATTCATGTAACAGTAAGACAGAGAATGTGAGTGTGCACCCACATGCACTATTTTTGTTTTTATAATGCTGTTGTAAATACTCCTGTTGTCTGCTGTGTTCAGACTTAAGTCATGTGTGTGATGCCTCATTCAGGACATTCAGTGTCCTTTCTTTAACAGAAGGCCGTAGCTACTAGAAGCTGCAGCTAGACTGCAGAAGCATTAGTTTTTTGTTTTTGAGGATGGAACAATTTCACACACAGATATAGGGAGGCTAGAGCTATACAATTGATTTATTATGGTTTATAATTTCATGTCAACACGAAGAAGAAGAAGAAAAAGATGGCTGAACTGTTCAGTGTCAATCCTGTGGAGATGGAGGTTATACATCTCCAAAATCATGTTCAGTTTAAGTCTCAGCGAAACTCACAACATTTCTGGAGCCTTGTAGACCCAGACAACTATAAGAACATTCACCAAGCAGCACTAAACATGTCTGCTTTATTTGGCTCTACAGACCTTTGGGAAGCAGCTTTTTCTGACATGAATGAAATCTAAATACAGAACAAGACTGACTGATGAACATTTAAATGACTCTATTAGAGTGAACCTAAGTGGGTCCATGCAGTGCCATTCATCTCACTAACTGTAAAAAAGAGTGAATGCACTTATTTTATACAAGTGCCATAAGATGTTTGTACAGTGGTGATTAAGGTGATGTATTTACTATGTGGGCGATAATAAGAAGTAAAAATATTGTCTTTTTTTCTTGGACATGTATGTGAATCTTCAGTAATTACTATGTGGGCCATAATAATATGTGAGACATTTTCGTTTTCTTGGACCTTGATGTGAAGTTAAGATTTTTGATAAGCTTTGGGTATTGATTTCACACGTGTACAAAAGTAGCTTAATTCAACTGATGAGGGCTATGTGAATAAATGGAAGTGATGCGATGCAAGTAGCTCTTGGCCACTTTCATTTTTTCAAAGTAGCTCTCAGATGGAGAAAGGTTGGAGACCCCTGATCTAGATGAATGCGACGAAGCAATTCATACCGTTTTATTGTTTTTAATGTTGAAATGACAAGTGCAACAGGTGAAGATGAAGTTGTTGCGGAATTGTTGTGAGTACCCTTTTCAAGACAACAATTCAGTGAAAAGATGGACATTATAATGCCGCGGGGGGAGGGGGCGCGGGGGGTGTGTGTGTCTACAGAAGGTCCAGTTGTGATAGACACGGTTCGCCACTGGCTTCTGGTGCTAGCGAGCTACGCTAACAGATACTGTATAAGGAGTTTTTTCAACAACAAAGTGGAGGAGAGTCCTCTCCTGCCAGACTGAGAGACTCAGTGAGCTAAAGGACTCTCTCAGTGTTATCTCAGTGGGTCTCAAACGTTTTGGTCACCATTAATGTAAACAATTATTTCCGAGGCACACGTTTATATGATCATTATAGTTATAAAAAAATAAGAGAATAAATGAAAAACAGGTATGAAATACTATATGACAGTAAAACAAGAATAAAGTTTAAAAGGATGATTTGTAAAATATCCATAAAGAAAAAGTAAATTTGTTTACAGTTCTGTTTCATATGGTTGTTGAGAGATGTATCCATAGATCTCTCATGTTGCTCTCAAAGTGCACCAGATTGATGCTTTCAACTTCAATATTTAAAAAAAAATCTTCCCGGGGGAGCTTGCCCCCGGACCCCCCTATGTGAGGTCCACACACCACCTATAAAAATAGCACTTGACCCCTGATTACACCTATATGCCGTGAGCTGATTATCGAGCCTTCATTGTAACAGTCGCGGGTACACTGTGTATATGCGTGTGGATTGTTGCAGTAGAAAGTTCCACTGTAGCGCCCGGGACATTAATGGGAAACCCTAAATGTTTGAGCACCCTCTATGAAACGTCCAGCTGCCCCACAGCACCCCCAAAAGAAATCTCTGGCGCCGCCACTGAGCCTGACTATTTGTGTTGGGGGGGGCCCGACTTTTTTTTTTGCTCCAGAGGCGGGGCCTGACAGAAAAAGTTTGAGAATCACTGATCTAACGTCATTAAAATGTCGATCTTTATGTTCATTAAAACTGATCACAAACCGATAAATGTTGGATTTTTCACTATATTTTACTTGATATTTGTGGAGCGTTTATATTTCCAAGCTTGTATTTATTTGTGATAAACCCTACCAAACACACACACACACACACACACACACACACACACACACACACACACACACACACACACACACACACACACACACACACACACACACACACACACACACACACAATCAGGTATTTCAACATGTATATTTTCTGCTGCAATGCAAAAAATCCCAAATTGGGATCAATAAAGTATCCCTCTCTGTCATCTCTCTGTCTCTGTCTCTGTCTCTCTCTCTCTCTCTCTCTCTCTCTCTCTCTCTCTCTCTCTCTCTCTCTCTCTCTCTCTGGGACTGGGAGGACAAATTAGGATTGTGTTCTTGCAGCTCTTTCTCTCCATCAGACGGTGTGAACTTCCTCCGTTCAGGCTTTCAACAGCTACTAAAGTAATGTGCCGCACACGTATCACAGAGTTAATGGGGATCAGATGGCCTCTTCCTCCCTCCTCTTCCTCCTCCTCTTCCTCCTCCTCCTCATCCCGGCCCCGAAACTACACAAAAAAAGCTGGTGAAAGAAACCTTGACATTTCAGACGTTGAGTTCAGTGGATTCTCCTCCGTGCCTCAGTGAGGTCACAGAGTCGGCAGCTCTCTCCTCCAGACTGATCTCTGCGCCGGCTGATTTGACTGATGTTCGTCTCTGTGATTGAAAGTGTGCTGACTACTGGAGAACGAGAATTTACACCGTCCGGATTACATACATAAGAGTGGGCAACAGACAAGTTGGCATCGGGGCACTTGTGTCGTTATTTCTGCATCACGTAATAAAGCAATTCATTTCAGAATGCAGACAAGAAGGGAAAAGTTTCACGGCTTAGTCATTGAGTGTTTCCATAAAGGGCACAGCTCGTACATCATCTGTACATACGGAGGACCTTTTTTATAAATGTTAGCAATGATAAATTGGGAAACTTTTCAAAACGATTAAACACCTGAACTTTTTAAAGGAAATCCATAAACATTCATCTGATTGCATTTAGCAATTTAAAGGGGACCTATCATGCAAAATGCACTCTTGTGCGTCTTTGAAACATGAATATGTGTCCCGGTGTGTCAGGGAACTCACCAAGTGTCAGAAAACACAACCCTCTCTCTTTTCCTCCATACCCACATCTCTAAAAACGGGGCTGCAACGGATCTGATACAGACTAATACAGATTTGACAGAAACAAGGAGCCTATATGGGCAACTCTCCACCTATCAGGGGAATGAGAGGTTGCCGTGGCATGGTAACAGCATGGTAACAGCATGGTAACAGCATGGTAACAGCATGGTAACAGCATGGTCACATGACGCTCGCGCCTCGCCCCCCTCCTTTGCAGGGGGGCGTGGTCAGCTGCAGCTCATTTGCCACAGAATCAGCCCTTGTGAAGTAGTGTTAATTTCGTTGACTAAAACTATGACGAAATATGTTCGTCAACGACCTTTTTTTCCATGACGAAAACGAGACGATGACGAGACGGCACCGACGGCAGTAAACAATAACTGCAACGAAATCATCATGCAATATCGTTGACGAAAAGTGACGAGACGAAAATGTAGTTTACTAAATAAAAACTATGCCAAAATCTCTCTTTACTTTCGTTGACGAAAAATGAGGAGACAAAATATTATCAAAGATAGCGTTACATCTCTGATAGTCAGTTTTTCTCCCAGCAGTTCCATTTCCGGTGCTGCGGCAGGGCAGCAGCTGTGTGTCTGTGCTGCACGCGGCGGTAGATTTGAATTACACCGGGCAGCGGCACACTGTGAACCGTCAGGAAGACTCGGGTCTAACTCATGGGCTAACTCATGGTCTAACTCGTGGTCTAACTCGTGGTCTAACTCGTGGTCTAACTCGTGGTCTAACTCAGGGGCTAACTCGTGGTCTAACTCGTGGTCTAACTCGTGGTCTAACTCGTGCTCTAACTCGTGGTCTAACTCGTGGTCTAACTCGTGGTCTAACTCGTGGGCTAACTCGTGGTCTAACTCGTGGTCTAACTCGTGGTCTAACTCGTGGTCTAACTCGTGGTCTAACTCGTGCTCTAACTCATGGTCTAACTCATGGTCTAACTCACCTTATTTAACAGAAAATGAAATGGCAACAACAGGGCTTGGGAGCAGTGGTCGCACTCGCGTTAACCGAATACCCCCCCGTCAGCGCGAGTGAGTGATAAATTGTGCACTCGACGGGTAATAATGGATTATGACGGAAATGTTACAATCCTGTCCGTCAAAATGACTGACAACGAAAAAGTCTAAAGCCACCACTGCTTGGGAGAAAGAAACAATGTGATATTTGGGCCCATTTTCGCTACAATGAGGCGGAGAAAAAAAGAGAATGCTTTGTTTTATCAGAAGGGAAGCAATGTGGCCATAACACAGGTAAAAACACCACAAACCTGACCAGATACTCTCTGCAAAGCTTCTTAATCATTCAACCTGTGTTTTTCATCAAATAAGGACAAGATATAATCCTATTTATTTATATATACTAAAATGACAAATTATTGGTTTTGGCTAGACTAGTTTGACTGAAATGTTCTATATAATCTGATGACTAAAAAACTCTCAACCGTTTTCATTGACAAAAAGTAGACTAAAATAATTAGTTTTCTTTGACTAAAATATGACTAAAATGCTCAGACTTTTAGTCGACTAAAACCAAAAACAGGATGAAGGTGACTAAATATGATTAAAACTAAAAAGGAAATTTAACACAGGACTAAGACTAAAACTAAATTAAAAAATAGCTGACGAAATTAACACTATTGTGAAGACAGGGCTGGAAAAGAGCAAATAGAGCGAAATGAGGCGTGGCTAAAATGCATGATCTGTTTGGTATTTTGAAAAAAAAACTTCACAGACATGTTTTATATACTGTAGGTATGGCCCTACAATATATGTTTCAAATATAGCATGATAGGTCCACTTTAAGTATCTAATATATAATTCCATGTACTTGTATATAGACTCTTCTTGCACTATTTCTGTTGTATTTGTATTTACTCTCAAAACATTATCTTGCACCATTTCATTCCTATTGTTATTTCTTTCACTATTTGTATTGGTCTGATTGGTTTTATGTCCCATATATATCCATGTTGCTCTGTTGGAGGAGCCTGTGACTTCACTTTCCCATTGCCATCTACACTGTAGCTACTGAGCACATGACAATAAAGCTGTGAGACTCATTCTTGGACGCTACTTGAATTGAATCAGTTTATAAACCAAACAAAATACAACAAAGTATCATCATACCGTAAATCCACTTGTCTTTCCAATGCTTACTAAAAATGTAAAAAGCTGCAATATTGCATCATTACAATCCCCTTATTCTTGGACACTAATTGAATCGTCTTGGAAATCTTAAAAACCACATGCTCATGCACATGTTGGGCAAAGATTCTACATGTATAGACTTTTTGCACAATTTTGTACTTTGTATTTTTGTACTTTATTATATATGTTGCATTGTTGGAGGAGCTCAGGTCAGAAGAATTTATTTGCCATTTCTACTCTGTAGCTTTGTGCATATCATAAAGCCGTGAATCTTATTCTTGGACGCTCATTGAATCGTCCACCATCAAGTATCATCATACCGTAAATCCACTTTTCAATGGTTATTAAAATGTAAAAAGCAGCCTTTTTAGCATTATTAAATCCCTTTATTCTTGGACACTAAATGAATCGTCTTAGAAATCTCAACAACCACATGCTCATGCACAATTTGGGCAAACGTTCTCCCATAGCTGGTGGTTCAAAAAGCCCTTCCGATAAGCCATTCGAAGCAGAATTGAGAGTGTTGTTAGTGAAGATGAATGCACAAACAGCTCCGTTCCCTCTTGTTTCCCTCTGGTCCTCGGCCAGGCGGAGCTTTGTGTCTGCATTGCGGAGGCTGTCCGGACTCAGATTGATTTGTAGCTATTGAGACAACTCTGATACGTTACTGAGAGCACAGACGTCAGCAATCGCCTACCCATTTTTAAGTGGGAGGCTGGACTGAAGAAGAGAGGGAGAGAAAGACATGAGAGTTGTAATACTGCCTTCACCTTCCTGTCTTCTTTTTGCTGTTTTCCATCCCGTGTACATACGCAGACTGTGAATCACGTCTGTTATCGTGACACCATTCTTCATGGCATTTGAGAAATGACTCTGTGAAAAAAAGAGCACCCGGTGTGAATTTTAAACCAGGCACTAGCTGAGAGACGCTCGAGAAAAAAACACTTGCATTATTCTTCCATCACATTTTTAAGATTGTGTTCTCATGGTAAACAGAACAAGGACGAAGCGGGCTGATGTTATGTGTGGCTGTGAGAGCGATGCGAGGCTACCGAGTGCAATCAGCGCTAAAAGCTTTATTTTCAAGGTAATGAAGCCTCCTCGGGGTATGCGTGATTTATGTCCCCTATTCAGACCACTTTGAATCACCCAGAAATGCCTCTGATTCAGATCTGACCTTAAAATACTTTCTGCTTCCAACACAAAGATATTCTTTAACTACAGCCTCACATCTTTGTTTTATTTTGGGAACCAGAAAACACAAACTATTCAAAGGAGGCAGCTTCAATGATCTGCATTGTACAACACAAGATAAAGTGTTTCCATTTGTCTGTCCTTGACTCTCTATTTGCACATGTGGTGCTTTAAGCCATGAAATACAATACAGCAGTGATAACCCCATCTATCATGCCAGCATTTGAAAGAAAACATAAACATGGTTGTACATTTTATATATATAGCTTTCCTATCACTCAGCTGTGAAAAAACCACGGTTGGAAATCAAATCAGTTTTATGACACTGGAGGATTGCAGGGGTTTACCTACCGTGACAGATAATATGCATGGATACAGATTATTGGAAATCTCAGGTGTGGAATTATACCATCGTCTCTGCCTCTGATGCTTTCATCTTTCAGCGTTAATGAGAAAAAATACTGCTTCTGGGTGTTCAGTTGGGGAAACACAGGAAGGCTTTAAAGTCCCAACTGATCTTGAAAGTGGATCATGTCATACATCACATGTGAGGGATGGATGCAGCCGTGGGGGTTCGGATGTCTTCGCTGTGAGAAGACAGTGATGAAGGCTGTGCCACCGTGCTGCTAAGCAATAATATTATTCCAAGAGAGAGAGACATTTCTTCAGTTGTTGTTCCTCTCCGGGTAGTTCGGTACTGTTATCAAAGTGTCTGACAACAGTATAATAATAATAATAATGCATTTTATCTATAGAACGCTTTTTTTTAAACTCAAAGACACTTTAAAGCAGAGGTGGCAAACTCAAATCCTTCATTTGATGCGGCTCGCAAGAGCTTGGAAAGAATATAATATGTTTATTATACGGTAACATGCGGCCTTACAGAAACACGTTGCCCATAAACTACATGTCCCACAATGCATCTCATTTTGTGACATTCTCACTGAAGAGACTTGCAATTATTTGCCCTGGACTTCTGCTTTCAGACGTAGTTAATTATGAAGTGATTACCCTATCCGATAATAATCCAATGCAGAGGCCATGATGTTATATAATAATATCTTTGTATATATTATATATTTATATAGTCTTAAAGTTACAGCCGGCACTTTGAGTGCAACAATAATGTTAATGTGGCCCGCGATGATGTCAGTCAAGTTATACATGACAGTTACATACAGAAATACATTGTGTGTGCATTTCATGACCTAACACCTCTATGCGTAGGGTCTGCTTAGCTTAAAGGGGGGGTAGGTAAGTTTGAGAAACCGGCTCGAGATACACTTTTTGTTATATTCCATGGAATGCTCTTAACATCCCGATAGCAATGAATATCTTAAGTGCTTTGACAAAAAATCCATAAAAAAATTTCATCTGTGGAAGCCGTAATACTGTAAAAAGTACGACGGCTAAACGGATTGGATTGCCGTCCTGTCTGTCAGCCTTCCATCTCGTGCACGCACAAATGTATCTCGTGCCCTCATTGGGCGTGCCGTCATTGGGCGTGCATTGCAGCAGTACTTCAATGACTCGCCAGCAACAGACGGCCACTTTCACCATGGCAGAGTTAGGTTCAACATCGTCTACTGGTGGCAAAAGAAATAATGTAACGGAGCAAATTAGGAACAAAAACAAAGTGGAAACTAGGAGAATTCAAACCAGAGTCAATATCGGAGTTGCTTTTCAACGATGGCGACAACTGATGGAACACACCTATGGGGGTTATTCCCTATCTTTATTCAAGAGCGTGGTATTTAAATTTGAGAGCATACTTTATGTATTTATTTCCCTCAAACCCTGTCCTCACACTCAAACAGTGCCTGCTTGCACTTAGATTTGCTCTGCTTCTGCTCAAACTGTACGCTTGCACTCAGATATATTGCTGCTTACGGATTTTTTCTGCTCTCAGATTTATTCTCTGCGCGCTCGAAACTTTTGTGCAACAATCCTGTCAAAATCCCTCAACCAATAGGAGGCCAGGTGTCCTTGCGGGTGCGTTCGTTTTACTTATTACAGCGTCCCGTAAGGGCGGTTACTCTTTGGTTTGTCTTTGGTGCGATGACAGGGTTTGAGTGAAGGAAATCAATAAAGTATGCTCTCAAATTTAAATACCACGCTCTTGAATAAAGATAGGGAATAACCCCCATACACACCGAGTTGAAATCTGACGCCGTGGTCGCTCTTTTTCTCTTGGACAGGTAATTATCTGTTTTGTATGGTTTACAATTCCCCTGAACTATATAGCCAACCTAAGTCATGTGCACGTTCATGTGTGTTGGAGGAGGTGCTCTGTAAGGAAGTCTGAAGGAAGGGGCGGATTCTTTTCGGCTGTGTACTTTCAAATTTTAGTGCACTCGAGCCGGTTTCTGAAACTTACCTACCCCCCCTTTAAGTGTTTAAGCTCTTTAAAAAACATCAATCTTTCTCACAGTTGAACGTATGCTGGGTCAAGGTTAGGGAAATGTTTTAGTCATGGTTAAAACAAAACGTTGTTGACTGTCAGGAAGAGAACAGCCATGTGTCCAACCCTAATGCATTTGCTTTGAAGGACAGGAGTGATAATTCATATGTCTGATAGACGGCCTTGTTGAGAAACACACTGCAGGTCATGAATATGTCAAGATCTCTACCCTCACCCACCTGCATTATACAGTTGATCCTGTTTCCATCATCATGTCAACATCTCCACTCCACTACACAAGAGTCATCGCCTGGCATTGGATTGTTAAAGTTACTTTGGTGTAAAACAGCAGGCTGAATCTGAGGTCATGCTCTGAGGCAAGACTAAGTTAGGAGCTCAGATCCAGGTTGATCAAATCGCCCGTCTCTTGATAGCATGCAGCATAAGATGTTGTGCAAGCCGAGTTCTCAAAGAAACACCAACAAACTCTCACAGCCTCTGTTTATGTTCTCTCCTCAGGCGTTATATGACTCAAATCTGCAAGAGAAGGTGTCCACAGTGTTATTCCGGGGCACAGTTTGCTCCAGATTTGACACTAACTATGAAGACATTTCAGAGCTGTGCACACACTTTAGCCAGAGCTCCGTCAGCGGGTAACGGAAAGAGGAAAACAATTATAAAAAGCAGTGAGACTCAGTCGCCAATTACTAGAGTCTGACTCAGAGCTCGGCCATTTATCAAAACTCTGTTGAGGCTCTGCATCAAGATTCACCGCAAAAATATTCACAACGGATAGATGGAGAGATGCTATAGATATAGATAGAGGTGGGAAGTAGTGGAGTACAAATACGTCGTTACTGTATTTAAGTACATTTTTCTGGTATCAGTACTTTACTTTTCTGACGACTTTTTACTTTGACTTCTTACATGTTGAACCCAAATACCTGTACTTTCTACTTCTTACATGTTGAACACAAATACCTGTACTTTCTACTTCTTACGTGTTGAACACAAATACCTGTACTTTCTACTTCTTACATGTTGAACACAAATACCTGAACTTTCTACTTCTTACATGTTGAACACAAATACCTGTACTTTCTACTTCTTACATGTTGAACACAAATACCTGTACTTTTTACTTCTTACATGTTGAACACAAATACCTGTACTTTCTACTTCTTACATGTTGAACACAAATACCTGTACTTTCTACTTCTTACATGTTGAACTCAAATACCTGTACTTTCTACTTCTTACATGTTGAACACAAATACCTGTACTTTCTACTTCTTACATGTTGAACACAAATACCTGTACTTTTTACTTCTTACATGTTGAACACAAATACCTGTACTTTCTACTTCTTACATGTTGAACACAAATACCTGTACTTTCTACTTCTTACATGTTGAACTCAAATACCTATACTTTCTACTTCTTACATGTTGAACACAAATACCTGTACTTTCTACTTCTTACATGTTGAACACAAATACCTGTACTTTCTACTTCTTACATGTTGAACACAAATACCTGTACTTTCTACTTCTTACATGTTGAACACAAATACCTGTACTTTCTACTTCTTACATGTTGAACACAAATACCTGTACTTTCTACTTCTTACATGTTGAACACAAATACCTGTACTTTCTACTTCTTACATGTTGAACCCAAATACCTGTACTTTCTACTTCTTACATGTTGAACCCAAATACCTGTACTTTCTACTTCTTACATGTTGAACACAAATACCTGTACTTTCTACTTCTTACATGTTGAACCCAAATACCTGTACTTTATACTTCTTACATGTTGAACCCAAATACCTGTACTTTCTACTTCTTACATGTTGAACCCAAATACCTGTACTTTCTACTTCTTACATGTTGAACCCAAATACCTGTACTTTCTACTTCTTACATGTTGAACCCAAATACCTGTACTTTCTACTTCTTACATGTTGAACCAAATACCTGTACTTTCTACTTCTTACATGTTGAACCCAAATACCTGTACTTTCTACTTCTTACATGTTGAACTCAAATACCTGAACTTTCTACTTCTCTCATTTTCCAAACAGCTGGTTCCTTTAGTCTGAATGTGTGTTTGGTGGCGTGATCATTATTCTTTAGAGTCATTGCGTGCCTATTGATTTGAACACGATCCGTGTATCCATCATTTCCTGGTCTTCTCTAAAGAAGAGGGACCAATGGAAACGTTGTCATGTTGCCGTTGTTCAGCATGGAAACATTAATTAGCTAACAATGACATTATTGTTCTATTAATATAAAGGGAGGTCAGGTACTCTTTAAAACAGCTGCTAGTTATGGGTACTTTTTACTTAAGCACATTTCAAAGCCCTCTTTACTTTTACTTGAGTAAAGAAGTATTTTTAAACACAAGTATCTTTACTTCTACTTGAGTAAAGGATGTTTGTACATTTGCCATCTAGATAGATAGATAGATGGAGAGATATTAGCTTGAGAGAGAAAAGGTGGACAGATTGGGATTCGTGCAGCCAATGAGCAGTCGTGACAGACTCAGGGAAACTGTCCACTTCCTCTTAATTAATGTCAGCTCCACCTGTGCTCGCTGGCAGACGCAGAGCTCTCCGGAAATACTCCTATAACCACCAGCTGATGGAGGTCATATCCTCCATTTGGCTTGCTCCCTTCAACTGACGATATTTTTCACACCGCGCCTGTGTGCCAATTAGCCTCTTACTTCATACTTTTGAAGCTTTCTAGGCACATCTGGGTGGAATGAAAGAGACAATGTGTCCTGGTCACCTGAGTTTTTTTCACTAAAGACTGCAGGGGTGAGAAAGAAACCTGTTCTGTCGGATCCGAAGCCTTCAGATTCAAGATTCAAGGCTTTATTGTCATGTGCTCATTAGCTACAGTGTAGATATGGCAATGCAAAACTGAAGTCAGGCTCCTCCAACAGTGCAACATGAATATAGGACATAGAACAAATAAAACAGATAAAATATTGCAAGGGAAATATCTGATGCATGAATGATGGTATACGACGTCCTAAAACACATGACTTTTCAAATGACTAAAGAACAGATGTTGGCAGAAGATGGGTCGTTATGTCCTTTACTGTCAAGGCAATGATATTTCTTAGCATTTTCAAATTTCCAAGAAATACAGGACACACTATATATTAAAATCTGTGAAAAATATTATCCACTGAGGGATTTGGACCTACTCGAAAATGTAATGGGTTCTCTTTGAGCACATGCTACACGCTACCTCCACATTTCTTGAAAATCATGCTAATAGTTTTTCTGTAATGCTGACCAACAAACCAACAAACTGAACTGAGGTAATCATAAATCAGTTCTTACTTGATTGTGTTCAGTTCAAATCACACTCAGTTAAATGTTTGCCATCTAAGTGACTTCATTTAAATGTACATTAGTAAGCAATTCCACCTTGACATTAAAATTTACCTGCAGCGGTCTTTTGTTGTTTGGTTAACAACAACAGCATTAATCTGTTTATCAGCGTTTTTTATGAGGCTGATGAATCATGATAGTTTCTGTGACGTTCACAGGCTTTGACTTACCTCTTATCTTCAGTTTAAAAGACTATTACGGTTGAGTTTACCATTGAATGTTCAATCCAGTCTCACGGCATTTCGTGTTATAGTCACGAATTAAATGTAATCTATTGATTCGTGTTCACCAACACGATTTCCCCCTTTTTTCTCGTGTCACACAGAACGATTTTAAAAGCAATGTATTTCTATTGCTAGTATGTTTCGTGCCTGCACCACGTCTTTTTGTCAGTCGGGTCTTGGAATACCAGAAGCTGTGGGGTTCATGAAAACATGTTCTTACTCAATATCTTACCCTAAGCCTAACCCTTTTATTTTAAATTGTATAATGTTGGAGTTTTTTTGCCGTCTGCGAGGAAAATAAATGTCTCAGAGCCTCAGAATACTGACATCTGTATTTTTTGTCATCTGTTTTTCCTTCTAATTTGTTATTATTTACATTGCTTTTCAAATCGTTCTGTGTGACACGAAAAAAATGGGGAAATCGTGTTGGTGAACACGAATCAATAGATACATTTCGTGACTCTAACACGAAATGCCGTGAGACTGGGTTGGAATATTGATGCTTTCAGTCATTTGTGAATTAAATTAAGGGAGCCACCAATTTAACCGTAGCTAGTTATGACCTATTGTGGTGTTTTCAAAAACACTTCATATCATTTGCAGGGTTAAAATACTGCTTGCAGCACCTTTCAGGTGACTTGTAACGTTTGTTTATTTGACACTGTTCATAAAGTTATTTGAATGTATCACTTCCTGTCAATCTTGCATCACTTCCTGTCATGCTGTTAGAAAATGGTAGAAACTCAAGGAAGCCACATGTTTAGGCACTGTTAGGATCCATTTGCATCTGCATGAAAAGACTGATCAATCAATGTCGTAAGTGATTACATTTCATTGTTAACATGTTGTAGTTCCGATATCAATGCTTATTTGATGGAAAGATGTTTAAGAAACATGTAATGTTATACTGTATACATTTACAATGCAACTAAGGGTGTTTGAATAGATAACACAAGACTAAGATCGTTTTGCATTCTGTATTTATTGTTACAGTTTTCACTCCATGTCATGGTGAAGGAGTTACCAGTAAAGTTGCCCAACTACGGCGACGACTCTTTTTCTTCATTTTGAGTGGAGTTTAACTTTGTGTTAAGTCTGCGGCTTTTACGTCCGGATAAGAACATTATACCCAGGGTTGCCAACTCTCACGCATCTGGCGTGTGACACACGCTTTCACTCTCAATCTCACGCTCTCACGCTGCCCAAACTATTCTCACGCCAAAAACAAGAATACCGAAGACTAGAAACGGGTTTGAAAACTTTTGTCAGGTAGGGATCGTCTTCTCAATAGAACATCTTTCATAATGTCTTCTGGCCAATCAGAATCAAGATAACGGCGTGGTGTTGTTGCAGGAAGTCCCGACGGAGAATACTTTTGCTGTAGTAGGCTACATCTCTATATACATCGATACAACATTACGTGTTGATAGAAATCAACACGTAATGAAATAAGACCCCACGGTTTGATGATTGATAGGTGTGTGGGCTGTCTTTCATTTTGACACACAGAACAATGGGGGCTATCCACCCTTATCCACAATGTAAAGTAATTCACAGCCTCTTCCCTCTTCTCTCTGTGAGGAGCAGCAGGTTCAGCTTTCAGAACAAAGTAACACAAAACTAAAATGGCATTCATTTTTTAAAATATGTCGTGTAGTAATAGATGTATTTATTTTTCTTCTCAAGAGTACCAGAATGTGTATTTTATGTTAGTATTTCAAAAAATCTCCTGGGGGAGAATCCCCCCAGACCCCCCTGCAGGGGTTGGGTTTTCAGCATGTCAACTCTTTCAGCTGTGGGGAAATTGCAGGATTGGCTCCAGGTCGCCCTTTTTATTTACTACAAGACAAATGTGCCTTTTTATTTCATACAGTTCAATTTGGATTGAGACAGGGAAATAATCTAAACCTCACGCGTGGCGTTTCACTGTCAAGGGGAGCGTGTATGTAATTACATTGCAAATACTGACTTGAGCCCCCCCAGCTGTATGGGTTAGCCCTACCATAGATTACCCAACAAAAATACTCTCTCGCAACTGCCGACCCGTATTGCGCATGCGCAGATCTAAGATCCAGTAGAAATGATAAAAAAGTAAAAGTCTGCTGCTTATTGTTCTACTAGGCCAAAATAGAGTATATGAGAGTGAGAGTGTGTTAATTAATATATTTGGCAGTTTGGAGTAAGTCTGTAGATTTGTTTGTGTGTGTGTGTTTCATGTATAGGCCTCTCACGATAATTAATTTTGTTGGATACATTTTCCCGGAAATTATTGCGATAAACGATAATATTGTCGGCACCGTTGTATGACCATTTTAGACCCCTGACATAATGATACTATATAATAATAATAATAATTCAAGTACATCCTTGCAAACTGCTAGTCACATCCTCATGGAAATGGCAATTCATCGAGTTCATTTTTATTTATCGTACGATAAGTCAATTAATTGCTTATCGCGACAGGCACACAATAAAACAGTGGAAACAAACATGTGTTTGACTTTCATTAGTGAATGAAACTGTGTGCCTTTTATAGTCTGTGTCCAATATTGTGTATTTGTATACATTGTATATATATCTGACACGACAGCAGTCATTTAGTAGAACCATTTAGTGTGCATATGTGTAATTAAACCCATGATATCAAAATCTCACTCCAGCCAGGTACCCCAAGTTGGCAACCCTGTTATACCTATAGATACAATTCGCTTGCAACCTTTTAATATCGTTATCAAAAGTTAGCTAGCTTTTAAATGAGATAGCTAAGGTTAGCTTGCTAGCTTATTGAGTAGATAACGAACGTTAGCTAACTAGCTTGTAAAGTAGATAGCTATCGTAAGCTATCTTGATGGATAAATAGCTAACATTTGCTAGCCAGCTTGTAGATCCTGCCACTAACAGAGGATGGATGTGGTACAGTTAAACCATTCCATAGCCTTATGTAAGTGGGAATGATCCCAAATAACATTCATTGTTTACAATGCGGCTAGTGCTGAGCCAGAAAAACTAACACTTTTTGTTAGAGCCAGAAGTTGGAAAAAGGGTGGAGCTACATAAGGTTGATTCATTGATGCAGTTGTGTTCAAACAATGAGTCTCTAAAAAAGAGAATAACATGATTCCTGACAGTATAGTCTAGTCAAGTCTAAGACTTTTTGCACTATTTCTTATTTGTATTTCTTTATTTTATTATATAAATATGTTGCATCGTTGGAGCAGCTCGTGTCATAAGATTTGCATTTCTACACTGTAGCTTATGTGCATGTGACATTACAACCTTTGAATCTTGCATCTTGATAAAGTATGATGTGACACGTAGACGGCCTTAATTTGAACTTTGTTGCATTTGCTTGCTTAAAAACAGTGGTCGAGAGAAACTGTACATTTCCTACCAAGTCTTTACAGCTAGCCAGATATTTGTGAAGGGTTAATCACATCTACATAAACTATCTTAGCCTCATAGAAGATTGTCTGACCTCCATGTTCCCTGAGTAACAGATAACATATAACCATAGCCCCTAATTCATTCTCCTGTTGGAGCTCAGAGCCACATTGTCACCATGGAAGAGTCTTGAAGTCTAACCGAGCACGAGGTGCGTCCCCTTGTTCATTTAGTTGATTTATCTATCAGCTGTCCTTAGCACCCCTCCTCCAGCTCTCTATAAATTACCCCTGGGGGAAGGTGAACTTCTTTATTAGGAGGTAGCAGGTATAGGAGCTCCTCTCCCAAAGTCAAAACCTGGAGACAATACCCTGACCTCTTCACAGTCTGCATCTGCTGGAGAAATGTGTAAACATGTTAATTATGTAGCTGTGAACAGTCAAGGGTAATTAAACATGTGGTATGGACCCGCCTTGTCTAAATGATGGGGGATATTTTAGGACGCAGGATGTCTTTGCTTCTTTCCTCAATTCCATTACCAGATCATAGTGTGGATTGAAAAGGAGAGTGACATGAATCCGGTGGATTGGGGATGGACAATCGGTTCATGCCAGCAATGACCAATACAACTGAAATGTAAATTGTATTGTTCAATTACTGTCACCTTTAACATCAATATGCTTATAAGTCATTGCTTAAATAGATCATTCTAGTTGTAATCACAATTGAAATTGTTTCTTAGATCACCAAAACATGGGATTAGTCACCAAAATTGCTTGACTGGAATGAAAAATAAGGGAGTCATGTCATTATAAGGAACTGGCGAACCAAAATATTGGATTTAAAAATTATGTAAACACATTATTAAGTCCAATGGATTTCTAGGCCCCCAGAATATACGTTTAGACGCCAAATGACTCGAATACATCTTAAGAAGTTAGGGTATTTGCGGCCATCTTGGACGTCATCTTGAAAGTTAGACCTTTGTAGTGGTCAGATTTTGGTCGACCTGATACTATAATAATCCAGTGAGAAAACTTTTGTTGCAATTTTTTGGGGTCAAACCATATTTGCAGCTGACTATTCTGCTTTCTCTCTCTGAAACACAGACTGCTTTTACATTCACAGGATAACTGTGTTCTGCATACTGAAGAAAATAAAAACCACTGAATTAAAACTTCAGCTCATTCTGAATATGAATGTCAAGATGCCCAGTGCCCCCCCCCCCCCCCCATATTAAACTGGCCTGGAAACATCTTAATGCATTCAGTAGAGCCATCTGAAGCACATTACGCGTTGTGACATCCTGCTGAAGTTGAATATTATATTGATTTATGGAAGTAAACAAAGTGGCTCTGCTGCAGGAAGTAAAAACAAATCTGCATTCAAAGCATTAAACATCACTTTCCTCCCAGCAGATTAACCGAAACAAACTTGGATGTTTTCCTTTGCAACAACTAGTGTGTTTCCACTAGTTTGCATGCATCACCCAAGATTAGCATTAGACAGACATGTTTTCCAAAGAAAACTCTCCAAAAAGTCCGAGATGTAAAATAAAAGAAGGAACATTTATGCATCTGTTTTGGGATTGTGATCTCTTGAAACATTTCTGGGATTCGATTCATTCGCTCACAAAAGCCGTTTTAGACATCGAAATTAGCCTAAATCCATGTTTTTTCCTGTCAAATGACAAACTTTAAACTGAACCCCAAACATTACAGAATACTAATCACAATAACATATTTTGCCAAGAAATGTATACTTTTATTCTGGAAGAATGAACGTCCTCCAACATTTAAACTTTTCATTGATCAGATAACACATTTTTTACCTCTGGAGAAAATGACATTGGAAAAATATAATCGTGGACATATTTTTCAAGCTCTGTGGTTGCCATTGTTTTCTCACTTGGAAAATATATCTGAGATATGACAAGTGATGCAATGGTGCACTCTGTGGCTATTAGTCCTGACGGCCGGACATACTAGTTGTGGTGTTGTCATGGTCTACATTGTCGCTGTATTGTATAATTAATTGTTTGTTTTACTTTGCTGTGTTTTGTTTTTTCCTTTTCCTTTGTATGTTTATTTTCATGGCTCTGTTGTTTAAGCTATCTTGATAAGCATTCTTTGGGTTTGCCTGTGTGGGCATGTGCGGATGGAGGGAGGGAGGGAGGGGGGAGTGTAGTGTACTGTGATATTACAATGTAAATGAAATGGCATCGATTACTGTAGAAACAAAAAAGAATGACATGTTGACCTGTTATGGTCTTGAGTCCATTCACTCCATCTCTTTTGGTTTTGACTCGGACTTGATTCAATTATAAAGTATAAGGATATATATGAGACTGTATGAAGTAACCTCTCTTTGAAATTCACTTCAGCACGTACACCAGAAAAGAAAAGTAAAAGATTCAGTTTTTTCTTGGAATGAAATGACCTCAGAAGCTTCGGTGTCTTTCTTAAGTAATCCATAATATAGTCTATGTAGATATTTTGTTATAGGGGACACAACAGTTGGTCTTGTTTACAGACCTACATGCAAACATAAAAATACTTGCAAGTTAAGGTTTAAATATGCCGATGTAAATGTCCAAAAAGATAGCAAATGATGCAGTCATACAACATTAAATTAGATGACTTGTTCCGACATTAAAGCTGCAATAATTGATTTTTTGGCCACCGGAGGGCAGACACTATTCACTCTCCTTTCAGCTCCACAAACCCCTGGGAAAATCAGTTTTTATAGCTGCTAGATGCTCCTCCTTTCACCAGATAGTCTTTGGTATTTTACAGTGTGGTTTGCAGGGGTAATAAAAACAATTAGGTTTTTTTTTTTTTGTCCGGCAGTGGCTCAGTCAGTAGGGGCTTGGACTGGGAACTGTAGGGTCGCCGGTTCAAGTCCCCGACCAGACCTAAAAATATGGAGTGTGGACTTCTACTTGGAGAGGTCCCAGTTCACCTCCTGCCCTGCCGTGGTGCCCTTGAGCAAGGCACCGGACATCCCCCTTCCCCCCCTCACTCCCATTGCTCAGGGACTACGGATGGAAATTAGCTCAAAGCTATAATCCGGCATATTTACACTGGAAACATAACCTGTCTAAAGTGTTCATTAATGTGCATTGTCCCTCATCAAATAAACAATTAAATTAAATTAAGACCAATAGAGATGCATGCAACTCCTCCCCCTAACCCTAACCCTCTTTACACAAGTCATGGTCATTTGATTTAAAGAAAACCTGTAAACACCTGAGTCAGAATTAGCTGATCCATCCGGAGATCATATTATTTTAACAGGGCTTTTAGAAGCTATCTACGTAACATTTCACATATAAATGAAAATGCTCTTTTTATTACTTCTGCTTCACTGAGCATGCTTACTCTCTTTATATCAGAGATGTTCTGCTGGCCGGACACACGTTGAATTGTCCGCTGCGTTGACTTTTACGAGCGTTCTTGACCTTAGTGACTATTTTAAAGTGTAGCATTGCATCTTTCCCAGGGGTGCCATCTTTGGTAAATGTATGTTTACTAGATTCAGGGGGAGCCTGTGCTGCTGAATGGATGTCCTGATGTAACTGCTGCTGCAGTAAGAAGCACAGAAACAAACCTATCATTGAGCAAAGCTATTTATCCTGCTTAGTTTTTTGAAAAGTTTAGATTTGGTGAGTAATTGTTCAATTTGTAAGATGCAAAAAAAACACCTTATCCAATTGTATTTATTTATCTCTGAGCACTCTTGACAATTAAACAATTACTTGCAGGAAATAAAAGAAATAAGGAACATGTTGGTGATATTCCATTATGTATCATCAACAACCCGAACCAACAAGGAATAACCCAACTAATACGTATTCTCTTGCATACCAAGCCTTATCTTTGCCTTTATTCCACAGAGAAACACAACTATTAAATCAATGAAAATAGTCCACAACAAACCGTGTATTTCCTCCTGGAAAGGGCCCAATGTGTTGGAGAGTCTTAGAAATAAATTGAACTGTATATTACTGCAGTATATTAAAGAGTATATAATGAACCAGTGGGCTTTAAGCTGAGAGCTACAGTCAGATCGCAATGCATTGAGATTCTTGGGATTTGTTAAACATACATTTAACAAAAAAAAGAAACCACTCCTAACCATTAAAGAGGACGTAATCTGCTCATTTTCAGGTGTACTGTATCGCAGTATGTAGTGTCTCTACTTTAAAGAGTCCTCTCCTGCTGATGTTCAGGTGTATATCAGTATGTAGTGTCTCTACTTTAAAGAGTCCTCTCCTGCTGATGTTCAGGTGTATATCAGTATGTAGTGTCTCTACTTTAAAGAGTCCTCTCCTGCTAATGGTCAGGTGTATATCAGTATGTAGTGTCTCTACTTTAAAGAGTCCTCTCCTGCTGATGTTCAGGTGTATATCAGTATGTAGTGTCTCTACTTTAAAGAGTCCTCTCCTGCTAATGGTCAGGTGTATCAGTATGTAGTGTCTCTACTTTAAAGAGTCCTCTCCTGCTGATGTTCAGGTGTATATCAGTATGTAGTGTCTCTACTTTAAAGAGTCCTCTCCTGCTGATGTTCAGGTGTATATCAGTATGTAGTGTCTCTACTTTAAAGAGTCCTCTCCTGCTGATGTTCAGGTGTATATCAGTATGTAGTGTCTCTACTTTAAAGAGTCCTCTCCTGCTCATGTTCAGGTGTATATCAGTATGTAGTGTCTCTACTTTAAAGAGTCCTCTCCTGCTGATGGTCAGGTGTATATCAGTATGTAGTGTCTCTACTTTAAAGAGTCCTCTCCTGCTGATGTTCAGGTGTATATCAGTATGTAGTGTCTCTACTTTAAAGAGTCCTCTCCTGCTGATGTTCAGGTGTATATCAGTATGTAGTGTCTCTTCTTTAAAGAGTCCTCTCCTGCTGATGTTCAGGTGTATATCAGTATGTAGTGTCTCTACTTTAAAGAGTCCTCTCCTGCTGATGTTCAGGTGTATATCAGTATGTAGTGTCTCTACTTTAAAGAGTCCTCTCCTGCTGATGTTCAGGTGTATATCAGTATGTAGTGTCTCTACTTTAAAGAGTCCTCTCCTGCTCATGTTCAGGTGTATATCAGTATGTAGTGTCTCTACTTTAAAGAGTCCTCTCCTGCTGATGGTCAGGTGTATATCAGTATGTAGTGTCTCTACTTTAAAGAGTCCTCTCCTGCTGATGTTCAGGTGTATATCAGTATGTAGTGTCTCTACTTTAAAGAGTCCTCTCCTGCTGATGTTCAGGTGTATATCAGTATGTAGTGTCTCTTCTTTAAAGAGTCCTCTCCTGCTGATGTTCAGGTGTATATCAGTATGTAGTGTCTCTACTTTAAAGAGTCCTCTCCTGCTGATGTTCAGGTGTATATCAGTATGTAGTGTCTCTACTTTAAAGAGTCCTCTCCTGCTGATGTTCAGGTGTATATCAGTATGTAGTGTCTCTACTTTAAAGAGTCCTCTCCTGCTGATGTTCAGGTGTATATCAGTATGTAGTGTCTCTACTTTAAAGAGTCCTCTCCTGCTGATGTTCAGGTGTATATCAGTATGTAGTGTCTCTACTTTAAAGAGTCCTCTCCTGCTGATGTTCAGGTGTATATCAGTATGTAGTGTCTCTACTTTAAAGAGTCCGCTCCTGCTGATGTTCAGGTGTATATCAGTATGTAGTGTCTCTACTTTAAAGAGTCCTCTCCTGCTGGTGTTCAGGGGTATATCAGTATGTAGTGTCTCTACTTTAAAGAGTCCTCTCCTGCTGATGTTCAGGTGTATATCAGTATGTAGTGTCTCTACTTTAAAGAGTCCTCTCCTGCTGATGTTCAGGTGTATATCAGTATGTAGTGTCTCTACTTTAAAGAGTCCTCTCCTGCTGATGTTCAGGTGTATATCAGTATGTAGTGTCTCTACTTTAAAGAGTCCTCTCCTGCTGATGTTCAGGTGTATATCAGTATGTAGTGTCTCTACTTTAAAGAGTCCTCTCCTGCTGATGTTCAGGTGTATATCAGTATGTAGTGTCTCTACTTTAAAGAGTCCTCTCCTGCTGATGTTCAGGTGTATATCAGTATGTAGTGTCTCTACTTTAAAGAGTCCTCTCCTGCTGATGTCCAGGTGTATATCAGTATGTAGTGTCTCTACTTTAAAGAGTCCTCTCCTGCTGATGTTCAGGTGTATATCAGTATGCAGTGTCTCTACTTTAAAGAGTCCTCTCCTGCTGATGTCCAGGTGTATATCAGTATGTAGTGTCTCTACTTTAAAGAGTCCTCTCCTGCTGATGTTCAGGTGTATATCAGTATGTAGTGTCTCTACTTTAAAGAGTCCTCTCCTGATAATGTTGCCACTTCAAAGCTACAATATCTATAGGTTTGCTATACTCACATAGCAACGGTACACGCTTTAAAGACCCCATATCAGCTAATCAGTTAAAAGCTTCATATCTTTTCCAGACTTCTCACCACAGGGTCTCCGTTGTGCTGCTGGAGGATTTTATTCCTTTGTGTTGGAAACCTGCAGAGAGACTTTTAAAGAGCCGCTGCTAACCCTCCTGAAAGTAAAACTGGGCCCCAGGAGGGTATAAATGTTTCAGAAGCTTTCCACCCTGACGAGAATACAATTGTTTGATGGGAAACTGTGGGAAATGGAGAATATATGGGGGTCGAATATTGAATTGTTGGCATAATGTATGAGAAGGAATAGGCAGGGTGGATTTTCTCAAAGCTTTATAATTCAATCAAAAAGTTTCATCTGCTGTATCTCTCTCTGGCATTAAGGGATTTACCTCTGTCTGATCCATCTTATGGTATTGCTCATAATTACTGACTCGTATACCCAACATCTGGACTGCAGTGGTCATATAACCGGTGGCGAGGCGGCGCTTTATCGATCTTGTATGACTTTATTTGTCCCCGAGGGCCGAGCAGGTGTTTTCTGCAGCTGAAACACGATTGAGCAGGTGGAACAAGATACAAAAACAGACACAAGTGCAATTTCAAACGCATCAAATCAGAATAAACCAGCTTTTAAAGTATATTTTGTTGACGCAGTCGTATGTTCAATGGAGTCTCTTAAAGTTTGCACTTCTGCCTGTGACTGTGAAGTTGTTTCTTGGATGACCCGGAGTTCTCTCTCTAATATTAGTTTTTCCATCTGGGTAGCTGGCTGAAATGGGCCGGTGTTTATTTGGGGAAATCGAATTAGCGGCCTCCCCTGGTTATACTAACGCCGCTCAGAAAGGCCTGAGGGCTGGCAATAAACCTGAGGCAACATCAATTGGAAATGTTCCTTTCAACGGGCAACAAATCGAGTCTTTGGATTGAAAGACTTTCAGGAAATAGGACGTTTGTTCTTCTTCCTGTGTCTTTGTTTTTTAGGAGTTTAAAGTTTTTCTGTTAAGCGGCTTCTTATTTCTTAAATTGGATGTAAATGGACTGTACTTATATAGCGCTTTATCCAGTCTTTAAGACCTTACTCTAGGACCTAACATTCACACACCGTTGGCCATCGGGAGCAACTCAGGGTTAAGTATCTTGCCCAAGGATACATCGACATGTTGGCTGCATGGGCAGGGATCGAACTCACAACCTTCTGGTTGAAAGACGACCGCACTCCCTCACAGCCACAGTCACCCTGTTGATGTATGGCTTAATTTGGGTTTAGGAATAAGATGTAGTGAACATCAGCTCTTAATGGTGAGATAATGACATTTAAATGTGTTTCGAATCGAGAGGTTTGAATTATAGATTGTTTATTAAATAGATCCCATTTCTCTTCAACAGTAAACTCAAGAGGCAGGGTACTAGATTTACATGTATACTTCATATTTATTTGTTAACGTCCTTCCCACAGAGCTGCTCACAGACACCAGAGCAGAACCGTTGACTGATTTCTTATCAGCATCTTATTGAGATGTATTTTATCATTTGCCATATATTTGATATGGAGGTAGTCCAAACGTTCCAATGTGAAATGTGCATGGGTAAAACCAAATGACCGCCCTCTCTTGGTAATGGCGTCTAGACAAAAACCCCTCTGTTTCCTCTTCTCTGCAGCAGCCATGTGTTTACATTAGTTTTCCGAGGAGAATGATGGTTGTTAGGGGCAACAAACAGGAGGAGGTCCGGGAAATGGAACACCTTCAACACGCAGGGTTCAAAACAGGTCGCACAACAACCAGCCTGCAGGGAGACAATTAACAATGGCGCGCTGATACATTCTGCATTATCACGATGACTGATGAAATTAATTAAAGTATCAAGGGCTTAGTGAGGGGGGGTAATCCAAATTCATAAATAAACAGTTTCTCCGGCCCTAATGAGCCTGTTTGTTGCCGACTCATAGGCGTAGTTTCTCTCCGTGATGGAACTAGGAGAAGTGGAGTAGCGTCCCGCGGGCTGAGGCGCCCACGCTTTCATATGTTTGCGTCTGTGGGGTTTCTCCTCTCCGTCTTCCACACTTAAACGAATAAAGCGGAGGAGTCGCTGGTAATCAAGCAGCTGTAATGTGCGTTTGCAGCGAGGGAACGCCAGCAATTAGCTTAGAGACGAGAAGCGCCGTCCAACATCCGACAGAAACGTAATCAGGTCTCAAATCCTGCTGATGTGAGCCGGGTAGTTCTGTACTTATGAGGGTCAAATACATGTAGGAGTTTAAAGTGTTCCTGTTAAGCAGATACTTATTTCTTAAATTAGATGCACGGCTTAATCTGGGTTTAGGAATAAGATGTAGTAAACACCAGCTCTTACTGTAATGGTGAGATAATGATATTTAAATGTATTTTGAATCGAGAGGTTTGAATTATAGATTGTTTATTAAATAGATCCCATTTCTCTTCAACAGTAAACTCAAGAGGCAGGGTACTAGATTTACATCTTTACTTCATGTCCGAGCTGCTCACAGACACCAGAGCAGAGCTGTTGACTGATTTCCTAGCATCTTATTGACATTTGCTCTATCATGGGTTTATTTGCCATACATTTGATATTGAGGTAGTCCAAAAGTAATCAGGTTACATTACTTTTATATTTGATACTCAGATTACTTTACTGATTACAATGTTTTACTGATAACTAGTCATTTGTTCTTCTTTCTGTGTCTTTATATGCACCACATACACCAAAGCAGATTCCTTGAATGTGTAAACCTTCTTAAACACGCACACGCACACGCACACACACACACACACACACACACACACACACACACACACACAATATTACTTACAGTATTACATGGCGTTTTCGGGACCCCCTTGAAAACGAGATGGTGCATCTCAAGGGGTTTATCCCAATGAATAAAAATGTCTATATAAACCAATTCTGATTGGTGAAGGAATATATCTTTAATGCAACCCTCGAAACAGTGTTAGGAGTTGGAAAGGTCATTGATATGTTTCTGTTTTATCCTTCAATAACCATATCAAGATTACAAGTAGCTCAAAATAAGGTGCATTGCAGTGCTCCTACAGAACAGAGTGACTGAACTGTCGGACAGAGGTCCACTTAGTCTTTGTTACATTTTTCCAGAAGTATTACACTTACCACATATATTATCACAGAGATTTATTGCGCAGTATGCTCAACATAACGCATAATGCAGTAGAAGGAAGGTTTGTATTACCCAAATCTAAATCCAATATGAGACAGAAAGCAGTCATATACAGAGCCACTGTCAGCAGGAACTCTTTACCGGTCCATATCATTCAGGAAAATTCACATGTGCAAATCAAAAGGTTACTAAAAAATCACCTTAGTGTGATAAAGTATAATTGGACGGTGCCTGTGGCTATGTGTAATTATGTACAATTATTTGTATGTTGTCTGTTTGGCTTTATGATGGTGAAAATAGGATGATAATTGTTGTTTTCACTTCATATTGAATTGTCAATTGCATGAGCTGTTTTGTTTTGTTTGTGTGAGGACGAAGAGGAAGACTAGCCAATGCTCATGCTAGTGCTAACAGGGATGCTAATAAAGAATAAAGAATATCAGATTGCATGACAGTCCTGAAGTGTTTGATGGACAGACATCAAATTTAAGCCATGCTGAAAACTCTGCAGCAAAACACAACGTATTGATCTAATAACATTCATCGTCCATAACATGCATCTGTTGTAACTTAAAGGTTGGGTTTTATTTTCTGACGCTGCGTGAGTTCCCCGACACACCGGGGACACATGTTGATGTATAAAAGACATCAGAAAGTGCATTTTGCATGATAGGTCCCCTTTAGACAAAAATATGTATCTAATATACCAATTACTTGTATATAGACTATTCTTGCACTATTTCTATTCTATTTTATTTGTATTTACTTGCACTATTTTATCTGTTGCACTGTTGGAGGAGCCTGTGACCTTCATTGACATATCGACACTGTACTGTATGTACACATGACCATAAAAGCCTTGAATCTTAACATCAGCCTGTGCATAGCAACGTATTTACTTATATCTACGTATACAATATTTATAGTGTGACTTGCTCAGTAGTCGATGCATCCCTCAGCCTGAAGCTGCACCCGTAACAGCGGAGTGTTTGGATCATAAATGTAAAATAAAATGCTTCTCCATACTGCCCAGTCCCCCCCTCAGGGAGCGATAAAGTTCCTCTCATCTCTGCCGCCTCAGCATTTATCCTCACCCCCCCCCGTCCCCCCCCGCCCCTCCCGGCCACTGTTGGGTCACGGGAACATTTGTTATATACAGTATGCTTCCTGACCCCTGACCTCTGCACTCTGTAACACTTGTGATGCAGTAAATGAAGCTTAATTTTGCGCTGGTATAATATATTCATGGATTAAATCGTGTTTGCATTACCAGAGGTTGGGGACGGGGGACGGGGGGAGATGAGTCGAACACCCATTTAAAAAGGATTCCCAATGGAGTCCTGAAAAAACCCGATTTCCCCTCCTTTTGATGAATCCTCAGAGGTCCCTGCAGACGGACAGCGTTTATCTCCCGTTGGGGACCTCTATGAAAGCACAATAAATTACCTCCTTCTGCATGAATAAGTAAGCACTGTAATCTATACGGAGAACATTAACACACCGAGCCCCAGAGTCCTCCTCCTCACCGAGCTAAATCTCTGGGCAGCAGAAGTCAGCAACAGTGGGTTCATTTATTCATGAAGGGAGTCCAATGTGGTTTATCTACAGTCTGTGAGGAGGGTCTGTTAAAGCACGAAAGATTACATCCTGTAAACAGACTGGAGAGGGCATGGAACGCACATCTAATGCCAAGTGTTCAATTAACTCTCAAATATTTCCTTGGCTACGTTGGATTACCATTTTCTATGGCCCTGTGACACACATCAAAATCAATAAAACCAAATAAAGTAAATATTGATTAAAAAAAATATAATAAATAATTCAATTACAGGGTTCAAGTGGATATATTTAAAGGGGACCTATTATTATTTTTCAAGTTGTTCCCTCTCCTGTAGTGTGTTCTATAGGTTTTAGTGCATGTAAATGGTCTGCAAAGTCTAAAATCCCTGTAAATGACATTGGACTCCTTTGTTTAGTTCCGGAACATAGTGACATCACTACATAACACTTACACATTGTACATGATAGGATAAGGGGCGGGACATCTCAAAGAGATTGACCAATCCCAACAGAGCAGGCCAGCTAACCAATCAGAGCAGACTGGGCTCTGGTTTCAGACAGAGGGTGAAAAGAGGTGCTGCAGCACAGGCAGCATGAGAAACATAAAGAGCTTTTTGAACATTAGAGCATGGAGACATGTAGAGACACTACATACTGATATACACCTGAACATCAGCAGGAGAGGACTCTTTAAAGTAGAGACACTACATACTGATATGCACCTGAACATCAGCAGGAGAGGACTCTTTAAAGTAGAGACACTACATACTGATATACACCTGAACATCAGCAGGAGAGGACTCTTTAAAGTAGAGACACTACATACTGATATGCACCTGAACATCAGCAGGAGAGGACTCTTTAAAGTAGAGACACTACATACTGATATACACCTGAACATCAGCAGGAGAGGACTCTTTAAAGTAGAGACACTACATACTGATATACACCTGAACATCAGCAGGAGAGGACTCTTTAAAGTAGAGACACTACATACTGATATACACCTGAACATCAGCAGGAGAGGACTCTTTAAAGTAGAGACACTACATACTGATATACACCTGAACATCAGCAGGAGAGGACTCTTTAAAGTAGAGACACTACATACTGATATACACCTGAACATCAGCAGGAGAGGACTCTTTAAAGTAGAGACACTACATATTGATATACACCTGAACATCAGCAGGAGAGGACTCTTTAAAGTAGAGACACTACATACTGATATACACCTGAACATCAGCAGGAGAGGACTCTTTAAAGTAGAGACACTACATACTAATATACACCTGAACATCAGCAGGAGAGGACTCTTTAAAGTAGAGACACTACATACTGATATACACCTGAACATCAGCAGGAGAGGACTCTTTAAAGTAGAGACACTACATACTGATATACACCTGAACATCAGCAGGAGAGGACTCTTTAAAGTAGAGACACTATACTGATATACACCTGAACATCAGCAGGAGAGTACTCTTTAAAGTAGAGACACTACATACTGATATACACCTGAACATCAGCAGGAGAGGACTCTTTAAGGACATGAGAAAGGTAACTTGGAGAAGTGCTGCTGGTTAGGAAAATGATATTCAGGACACATCCAACTGGGAAGAGAGTGAAGTGCAGAAACAGAACATGCCGGATTAAATGGCCCATCTTCCCTTCCAGGATGAAATGTCTGGATCCTCCACCCTGACCTGGACGGATGAGAAACAGCTGTGTTACTGGAACACATTATTATGTCTCTGAGCCTCTTCAAACCTGCTGCCTGGACAACAGACCATACGCCAATTTTAGAGAGTGGTCCTCGAAACATGATGTGATCCATTGTGTTTGGAGGGTGCATTGGCAGCGGCCCTGAAGTCTAAACAAAGTTATATATTATCTATCATTGTAGTACAATCACTAATAACAGTGAGCAGTACAAGTGGTAATCTCAGTAATATTGAAGAAGTAATCATGTATTTTGTCTTGGTATTTGTCTGTTGATGCTACAAATGGAGCTGCTGTGATGCAAGTCCAATTTCAAACTTGATCTGACCATTTAAGTGTTATCGTATCGTATTATCGTATCAATGTGTCAGTAATAGTGGTAGGAGTAGTTGTAAGGTAGGAGTATACCCTAAAGGTCTTTGCATACCATGTGCAATGTCTTTCTTTAATAATAAAAATGACCTCACTTTGTTTTACAATAAGATTTACACACTAACTTTGAACATTTGGAAACACATTTGATTTATTCAGTTGTTCAACCATTAAGACACACTGCAAATGCCAACACCTCAGCCAACTGGCATCTGATAAACCCATTTACTTGACCAATAGTCTCTCTGCATAAAGAAATAATAGTTTAAAGGCATGAGGAATACAAAGACATATGTTGTGACATGATGGCATGATCACCGAACAGAAGGAGAAACAAAACATAATATAATACATTCTGGACCAACACACTCTCACTCCATAATCGCCCAGGAGCGACGCTTGGTCAGGGTCCCGTGGCGTGCAGTTGTGACGCTCCTAGGCTCCTTCAGCTTCATATAGGGACGCAAATAGCTTTCAACTGATTGCAATGTATTCCCATCTGCGGCGGGATTTGACGCTCATGGAAGCACGGCATTCGTTTGTGTCGGCTGCCCTTAAAGGCAATGTGAGCATTCTCATTGGATAACAGAGAATTGTACACTCGGAAGTAAGTATTCCGCTTACTGTCGATTGATTTTACAGTGATATCTGCACTACTCATCGACTAAAAAACACCAGATTATCCTTGTTAATTATACAACATTGATTGGTTTAAATTGTGTGCAATGCTTTTGTATTTTTCCCCTTCGATTCGGAGAAACAAATATTTTTTCGGAGTAAAGGATGGCAGAAGACACTACACTACCCAGAATCCCCAGCTATCGTTTGGACTACACCATGTGCTCTGTTTGACAAACCCCGTTTTTTTTCACCATTCATTCCAATGGCTGGCGTCTATGTCACGTGATCTTCAAATTTCTCCCTGCAGAAAAAAAAAACATGGCCGAACTTCGTTTTATTCTCGGTGGAAAATGCCTATTTCAAAGTTAGTTTGGCCATTAAAATGTGTTTTGATGTCATTTGATGCGAGAAATATGAGTTGTTATTTCAGATTATGTGTGCAGTGGATGTACATGATCTTTAGTTTGCTAGTTATTACGAAGATTACTTCAGGAAATTGCGTCCTTAGAACGTTTTCATTGTTACCAAGGTGGTTGCCAGGGACGCTGCTATCGATATTATTTCTGTTATGTGTTCTGTTTAATGGTGTTATCTTTATTGCTACCCCCTTCCCCGTCAATGTATAGTGTTGTTCCACAGCGCAAATGTATTAGTTTAACAAAATCTGCATCTAAAGATACGTTATTTTCCCCTGTGCAATTCCAGTCTCACATCTCAGAGCACATCGTCATTAAAAAATACCGGAAACAGACCGAAAACATTTAAAAAACATAAAATAATACTTTATTCCGAGTGTGCTTGCATTTCTCTTTGAAAGTCATCACATAACGGCATTGTAATACACGGTTCGGCTGCATTAAATATTACATATCTGCCGTAGTTCTGTATTTATAGAGCCCTGATGAGAAGACTTCTGGACAAACATGAGGAACTGAAAACGTGACGTGGATCATAAATATATCAGCCATTAAACAACATCTTACATTTCCTTTCACACAATACGTCTCCTTGCAGTATCAACACTAATTCGGCTGACTTTTATATTTGATCCAATTGGTAGATAGGCTGTATTTACACCATAAAGGTGCACAGCTGATATAAAGGGACACCTAGTGGTTAAAGCATGTTATTGAATTTCATTATTTTTATTATTAGATATTAATAGGATCCCTATAAAGTATATTCATTACTCGTTATTCTCTACTAATAGTTAATTAAAGACTGTATATAATGACTATTTTGCACATCCCTTTCAAGATTTCAAGATTTTCTAAGGTTTATTGACATATCATATAGGCCTACACAACTATGGTGTAGTTATGCATTGAATGAAAAACTTGAGTCGCAGGTTCCTCAACAGTGCATTACAAGACATCTATCAATATGTGTGCATACCTCCAGCAATGTTAACTATGTTGAAGCACTTATTTTAACTGATATTATACATAATGTATTATACTCTTATAAGATGTATGTAGATATTTCATCTCCGGCCTTGTCAGGTATTGAACAATCAATAAATAAAGAACACAGAATTGTTAAATATAAAACACAGAATTTGTGTGATTATACTAAATGATTTACAAATAAACACCACTGCATATTTACAACTGTTACACATGCTGATGTAATGCAAATGTTCCAACTTGGGATCAATAAAGTATATCTTATCTTAAGCTGATCGATGGCTACTGCCATATTTGCAAAATGTGCCTCTGAACCTTGACAAGTGCATGTTTCAGGCTTATCAATTAATGTAATGTAATGTTATCAATTAACAACAGGAGGGGTCACAAACATAAGACCAGCTGTTAAATAAAGCTCTTCTGACCTTAGCTGTTATGTGTGTATATATATTAATGCTGCCCATTATGGGCACAAGCAATTTTCACCCATTTATTAATTATATGTTTTAAATGTGAGTGTTTCCTATCCCCTAAACCTCCAGGGATGTACACAGTTTAATACTGGCAACTTCTTATTATGGGAAATACGAAAACGTCTTTTAAAACTACAACTCCCAGTAGAGACGTGCCATAGATAGAGAACATGTTGCGAAACAGAAAAGCCAGCACGTGTAGTTCTGGGGACGGGGTGGGGGAGGGGGGGACGCGGTGGACCCGTTCAAATCCAGTTTTGGACAGTCTGCCGTGGTTCCATCCCATTTCAAGTGCTGTTCGAGGCTCGGCATAACCCTCGGAGCACACTCTCCAATCACAGAGCTTGAGGACTATCACGGGGTTTGTCAAACAGAGCACATGGTGTAGTCCAAACGATAGCTGGGGATTCTGGGTAGTGTAGTGTCTTCTGCCATCCTTTACTCCGAAAAAATATTTGTTTCTCCGAATCGAAGGGGAAAAATACAAAAGCATTGCACACAATTTAAACCAATCAATGTTGTGTAATTAACAAGGATAATCTGGTGTTTTTTAGTCGATGAGTAGTGCAGATATCACTGTAAAATCAATCGACAGTAAGGGGAATACTTACTTCCGGGTGTACAATTCTCCGTTATCCAATGAGAATGGACGCTCACATTGCCTTTAAGGGCAGCCGACACAAACGAATGCCGTGCTTCCATGAGCATCAAATCCCGCCGCAGATGGGAATACATTGCAATCAGTTGAAAGCTATTTGCGTCCCTTTATGAAGCTGAAGGAGCCTTGGAGCGTCACAACTGCACGCATGGACACTGACCAAACGTCGCTCCTGGACGATTATGGAGTGAGAGTGTGTTGTCTGGACAGGCACAAACCGATGTTATTATCTTAGATTTGTCTTTTATGGCAAATATTTGCAACACAAAGGCATCAGAGTCAGTGTGTGATGTTTCTATTTATAACAAAATCATGTCTTAAGAGCAGTGTCGTTACAGTAACGCGTTACTTTTGGCAGTAACTAGTACTCTTAACGCATTATTTTTTTATTCAGTAGCTCAGTTACCGTTACTACATGGTGCGTTACTCCGTTATTTTTTTCATATAGTCTCGGCTCCCAGACGTTGGTGAGCGGCGCCAACAGCGAGGCGAACAGAGATGAGAACTGTACTTAAGTACAGTACTTGAGTAAATGTACTTAGATACTTCCTGTGTCACATGCGGAGACGCGCTGTGGGCGTGTTTGTGTTTACTAATAAGACTATCATGGCGGCGGCGGAGCTCAAGTCGAGTTTCTCCGCCTGGAGATATTCTCACTATTTCACTTTTGTCGAGCACAAAGAAAAGAACGTTTTAGTTAAATGTAAGTTGTGTCTTGGCTGGTCAAAGATCCTATCTACTGCCCAAACCAGTAATTCAAATCTGCAGAAACAACATGCTGGGACGAAGCTATAGCTATAAGACCACAGAGACTCAGCCGACGCCACTCCACCTCCACCTAAGCAACAGCGGCTGGATTTTAATTTGCTAGCCAGGGAAAAGTTGATAAAGCCATTGCACGGTATGTTGTAAAACACATGCAGGCTATTTCTACTATTTCTATTGCTATTTCTTGATCAACAGATTGTATTATTCTCCAATGCAATAACAGTACTGAAATGAAGGCTAAGGGCATTAATGGGAGCCCTTTTTTTAAGTGACTAAAAAGTTACTGTTCACAGTAAAGCATTACTTTTTGGTGTAAGTAATCAGTAAAGTAACTGAGTTACTTTTGAAATGAAGTCATTAGTAATGGTAACTAGTTACTGGTTTTCAGTAACTAGCACAACACTGCTTAAGAGTAGAAATACAGCAGTGGCAACAGTCAATGTATTTGTGGTAGACACTGTAGAATGAACACTGTTAGTAATACGTGTAGAATTATCTTTAGCCACTGAAGTAATACCATAATCATATCAGCTCTAGTATAAGTATGCAGTAGTATGTTTATGAGTATTATGAGCTACATGTAGAAGTAGTATCTGTACAGGTGTGTTTGTTGTCTGCACTAAATATAGGACACGATGAAACTGCTTTCTCTCCTCTTTTGTACCTTGGGTTAGCTTCCCCTTTAATGCAAACATACTTGTAAAAATACATATTTTCCCTCTTCAGATTTTATCGTGAATTTCTAGCCTGAAAGTTGTTTCTGTGGCAAAAATAATGTCTGCGTCAGATAGAGAGGAAATACGATCAGAGAGGGAAGAGGATGAGGAGATTTTTCTTCGAGACAAGAGCTTATTAGAGCTGGATGAGAAATGAGAGGAGAGAGGGGGAAGTATTTCATGAAGATATGATGTTTCAGTTTATGATGGAGGACCAGGAGCGGATCCAGAAAGGAGAGGAGATGTGTTTCAGCTGTCAGGACGCAGCCTGTGGGCGAGTTCGTCTGGAGCTTTCTGAAACCATACATATTCATATCGCTGTAACACATCCTCCTGTAATGACCACGCTCATTAGAGACACCATCAACATTAGCGGTTGTCCTCGGGCACCGCCGTCTCGTTTCCATCCAGATTTATCGCCGTTCTCAACGCACTTTTGTGTTCTCGCAACGAGGTGCAGACACATTTGGCATTATGGACACGTAGCTGGAAACATCAGCAGACACATCAGCCACGTATGATTGATGAGACGCATTCCAGCAGCTGTTGCTATGTCGCCTTATACAGCATCACAGGAAGTGGGAGGGACGTCACTTTCAAAGAAGCCAATCCTATCGCTTCACGGGAGAGAGGAGGAAAAAAAAAGAATTGCAAAACATATAAAACCGGGGATGTGCTCGTAAAAAAAGTCCCAGGACATCACTTCCGCGGAGGACAATGCTCTCGTAAAAACACAACAGTAAAAATATAAAAATGGAGTTCTGGAAGTGAAAGTGCATGAGTGAGCAGAAGCACGAGGAAGAGGAGAACAGTGAGGAGGAGGAGGATGGTGCTGAGCTATTTATCTGTTTACCCTCCGCAGTAATGAGACAGGGTTTCAGTGAATCTCTCCATTAGGACGCTGGCTTAGACGCAGGTGTATCAAGTCGTGCAGCGACGGCGCTCCTTTAAATATACAAACACTGATGGTAATTAGATCAGAGGGATTCCTACACACAAATGACACACGTTTCTAATTCTGAGGACACAAACAGTCTATCTGAGGGATTTTAACACAGCACTAGAGGGCACTGAACACATGTCTCAGCAGGAAGAGAGAGGACTGGATGTTACAGGAGCTTTCCTGCAGAGTAATATTAATGCTGCGGATTAGATATCCTTCAGGTCATTACTTAATTATTACAAGATTTTCAATCAGGGATCTATGATATTATTGCTGTAGTTCCTTTATAGCCCAACATTAGCCGCCTTTAGCTTAGCGGTGGTGACGTGAAGTCATGTGACCGTGCTGTAGTTCCTTTATAGCCCAACATTAGCCGCCTTTAGCTTAGCGGTGGTGACGTGAAGTCATGTGACCGTGCTGTAGTTCCTTTATAGCCCAACATTAGCCACCTTTAGCTTAGCGGTGGAGACGTGAAGTCATGTGACCGTGCTGTAGTTCCTCTATAGACCAACATTAGCCACCTTTAGCTTAGCGGTGGTGACGTGAATTCATGTGACCGTGCTGTAGTTTCTTTATAGCCCAACATTAGCCGCCTTTAGCTTAGCGGTGGTGACGTGAAGTCATGTGACCGTGCTGTAGTTCCTTTATAGCCCAACATTAGCCACCTTTAGCTTAGCGGTGGAGACGTGAAGTCAGGTGACCGTGCTGTAGTTCCTTTATAGCCCAACATTAGCCACCTTTAGCTTAGCGGTGGTGACGTGAAGTCATGTGACCGTGCTGTAGTTCCTTTATAGCCCAAAATTAGCCACCTTTAGCTTAGCGGTGGTGGCGTGAAGTCATGTGACCGTGCTGTAGTTCCTTTATAGCCCAACATTAGCTTTCAACTTCAAAAATCATAATTGCGGAGATTATCCTGCTGAACAAAATGTGTAAGTAGCATAACATTACATGTCACTTGTTGTTAGACACTTTTATCCAAAGCGACTTACATACTCAATACTGTGGACAATCCCCACAGGAGCAATTTGGGGTGAAGTGTCCCAGGGACACAACGACATGCTGACTGCAGTGGGGTTTGAACCTGTGACCCACTGATCCGAACACCAACGCTCAACCCACTGCACCACACGCCTCCATAAACATGCATTAGGCTTTTCTGTAATATACACAAACCCAATGTAAAAATCACATTGGCTTTTTGTTGAGGGAGCCGTTGCTGCTGGACGTCTTGCTGCTGCTGCCTGCAGCCATGCTTGGTGTGTGGAAGAAGACGTTGTCTACTAACATTTGCCTGAATGACTTTGTGCTCTGAGGGCATTTGGAAAGGGTTCACATGTTTGGAAACTAATGGCAGACAAGCTAATGGGCGTATTGATTGCTTTTCAATTGGGGCGCCAGCAGCCTCACAAATTAGATGTTTTTCAGCAGATCTATTTATCATCGAGGGGCGCACATTGTCAGGCTGCAGGAGTTCGAACAACACATCACACCAGTTTGATTCAATTGAAGTCAATTGCAGATGCTGGCACGGCGTGGGGGTGAACTGGGTCAGATTATGGGTGTTGGCACTATGTTTGCGCACAAACCTATGGCACAAACATAGGAAATGTTTCTGCAAAAATAACACACATTACTTACCCTGAAGTCTTTGAAGTTTATGCTTTCCTTTTTTAATGAGATGAATGGCCGGGAAGCTCTAAGTCTTTTAATGATGATAATAAAATGTAGCATGAGCTAAACTGGAACCTTACTGCTGTGTCAAAACGTGCAAAGCCTTCATGTATTTTATAGTTTGAAGCACAATCGTTGGTTTAAAAACCACTATAACAAAGTCATTCAAACTAGCTGCACCTTTACCAGCTTTGAGAACACTTTCATGATCAATCATTCTAAAACATATCATATCATATTATTCTGAAATGGACCAATCTGCACAACGACTACTTTTACTGTCTTTCACTATATTTTGATGAGAATACTTTTCTACTTTCACTTGAGGAACATTTTGAATGCAGGACTTTTACTGTAACAGAGTATTCCTACACTCTGGTACTTCTATTTTAACTCAAGTACAAGTTCTGAGTACTTCTACTTTTACTCAAGTACAACATCTGAGTACTTCTACTTTTACTCAAGTACAAGACCTGAGTACTTCTACTTTTACTCAAGTACAAGATCTGAGTACTTCTACTTTTACTCAAGTACAAGATCTGAGTACTTCTACTTTTACTCTAGTACAAGATTTGAGTACTTCTACTTTTACTCAAGTACAAGATTTGAGTACTTCTACTTTTACTCAAGTACAAGATCTGAGTACTTCTACTTTTACTCAAGTACAAGTTCTGAGTACTTCTACTTTTACTCAAGTACAACATCTGAGTACTTCTACTTTTACTCAAGTACAAGACCTGAGTACTTCTACTTTTACTCAAGTACAAGATCGGAGTACTTCTACTTTTACTCAAGTACAAGATCTGAGTACTTCTACTTTTACTCAAGTACAAGGTATGTGTACTTCTACTTTTACTCAAGAACAAGATCTGAGTACTTCTACTTTTACTCAAGTACAAGACCTGAGTACTTCTACTTTTACTCAAGTACAAGACCTGAGTACTTCTACTTTTACTCTAGTACAAGATTTGAGTACTTCTACTTTTACTCTAGTACAAGATTTGAGTACTTCTACTTTTACTCAAGTACAAGATTTGAGTACTTCTACTTTTACTCAAGTACAAGATCTGAGTACTTCTACTTTTACTCAAGTACAAGATCTGAGTACTTCTACTTTTACTCAAGTACAACATCTGAGTACTTCTACTTTTACTCAAGTACAAGACCTGAGTACTTCTACTTTTACTCAATTACAAGATCGGAGTACTTCTACTTTTACTCAAGTACAAGACCTGAGTACTTCTACTTTTACTCTAGTACAAGATTTGAGTACTTCTACTTTTACTCAAGTACAATATTTGAGTACTTCTACTTTTACTCAAGTACAAGATCTGAGTACTTCTACTTTTACTCAAGTACAAGGTCTGTGTACTTCTACTTTTACTCGAGTACAAGATTTGAGTACTTCTACTTTTACTCAAGTACAATATTTGAGTACTTCTACTTTTACTCAAGTACAAGATCGGAGTACTTCTACTTTTATTGAGTACTTCTACTTTACTCAAGTACAACATCTGAGTACTTCTACTTTTACTCAAGTACAAGTATGTGTACTTCTACTTTTACTCAAGAACAAGATCTGAGTACTTCTACTTTTACTCAAGTACAAGACCTGAGTACTTCTACTTTTACTCAAGTACAAGACCTGAGTACTTCTACTTTACTCTAGTACAAGATTTGAGTACTTCTACTTTTACTCTAGTACAAGATTTGAGTACTTCTACTTTTACTCAAGTACAAGATTTGAGTACTTCTACTTTTACTCAAGTACAAGATCTGAGTACTTCTACTTTTACTCAAGTACAAGATCTGAGTACTTCTACTTTTACTCAGTACAAACATCTGAGTACTTCTACTTTTACTCAAGTACAAGACCTGAGTACTTCTACTTTTACTCAATTACAAGATCGGAGTACTTCTACTTTTACTCAAGTACAAGACCTGAGTACTTCTACTTTTACTCTAGTACAAAGATTTGAGTCTTCTACTTTTACTCAAGTACAAGACCTGAGTTCTTCTACTTTTACTCTAGTACAAGATTTGAGTACTTCTACTTTTACTCAAGTACAATATTTGAGTACTTCTACTTTTACTCAGGAACAAGATTTGAGTACTTCTACTTTTACTCAAGTACAATATCTGTGTACTTCTACTTTTACTCATGTACAAGGTCTGTGTACTTCTACTTTTACTCGGTGGGCTCGATTTTATTCTATTTTACACTATGTTTTTATTGTGTTTTTATTGTGTTTTTATGACTTCTTAACACGTGGCTTCTGTGGTCATGTATGATTCCTATGATGATGTTTTATTGTTTTGTGAAGCACTTTGTGACTTTGTCTGTGAAAAGCGCTTTATAAATAAACTTTACTTACTTACCTCTATGCAGTACACTGTTATTTTATTACCTTAATTATATACTTTTTTTTTACTGATTGCTGCAGGTTCTCCAGACTGATCAGCTCGATCCATAGATGGTGCTGTGTCCCTGCTGACAGTCTGCAGAGAATGTCCCAAGATTAATGTTTTAATTATATTTTTGATTAATTTTTACATGGAATCTGGTAATTAGAGTTTGATGAATCTTGAATAAAGCACATGGGCTGGTTCTCTCCGCAGCCATGTTTTTGATGATTAATCTGAGAGCGAGGCTTTGTTTCTGAAAATTCACACACTCAATCAATTTGTAATTTGGGGAGCGAGCTTCGTAACATTTCACACTTTCTGAGCCATCCTGAGACCAATCACAGCGGCATGTATCTAGAAGATGTCAAATATGCACTCACAATGTTACTCACTTTAGATTTTCTGCAGAGAAAAGAGGTTAATGGTCAGATTTCAATAACTAAAGAGCAGCTCTGGAGCGAGAAGAGGTTATTAGTTTTGCTCAAAGGCACTTTAGCCTTTCCTACCTGGAACTAAAAGATGCCATTGCTGCGAAGAGTAGTGAGCATGCAGTATTTGTCAGAAAGCTTCTCATAGATCAAATTTAGAGGAACAGACCAGAAAGTGATCTGGAATTCTGCTTTCAAAATGTAAAAATAAATGTAAAAAGTTAAACACATTTGTTTGTGTGAAACGCTGAATGAACTACATCTCTGGTCTCGCAGAACAAGACACGTCACCAAGATGGCCGTCACTACTGTCTTGTCAACAAAAGGATTGACTACCCTCACTATCACCACAATGAAACACGTCCAGAAGAGTATCATGCAAAGCTGCCTGCCTGCCTTCCTTTGATTCTCTCTGAACTGCCTGGTCTTTTTAATATTTAATGTCCACCACTTGTGCAGATAGCGTGAAGTAGAACAGATCGCAGATGCTAATGTAGCGTTAGTATTTCTCCCCCGGGCTTAAATTGTGTATTATAGAATGATCACACCGGTGTGACAGTACTCTTCAAAGGGTTCACGAAATATGACTACCACTCTTACTGTTTAACATGTTGGGTTACTTAATGTTACTTCATATTAAGGCTAATACAAATGACAAGGCTGTAATGCTAACTAATGTGCTAGCTACTAGCTAGGTAGCTAACTTGATCCAGCCACTCCTGGTCCTTTCATCAGACGGGAAGCGAAAGAACGAGCAAGACCCATTGCTGGTATGATAACAACCTGGTACTAAGCACACAGGCATCTTGTTAAAGTTATCTTATCTTAGCCAGCGCCATATAGATAGATTCTATCTATATGGCGCTGATCTCTTAGTGGAGGAAAACAATTGTGATATCATTTACGCGACTCTGGGATTTGTAGTCTTTCTAGTTGTGTATTTTTCATAGTCTTATATTTCAACAGTTTTACGACAAACTGTGACTTTTTTGACATGGAATTTTTTTTGTGTAATTCATGACACAATTAAAACTGGATCTAAAGATAAGTTTTCTCTCTCCATTGACTTCAATACATTATTTTTCCGAAATAAGGTCCCATGGAGCGGAAGTAGATGGGCGTGACTTCGCCACTCTATAGAGAACCGCAGTGACGCGTCCTAAAACCCGGAAGTAAGTTAGCATTTTTACCACTTCCGGTTCCTTCGTCAAAAAGCAATGCATTTTCTCCATAGGATTTTGGAAAATAGCTCGAAATAAGGTCTGTGGTTGACACAAATTTAAGAGATAAATCACGTTTTGTTCTACGACAGTAGATAAACAGCAGTGACCCCACTGGTGATTTTTGAAGAGTTTACGTGTCCGAAAAACGATGGTTGTTACCGAGTTGCTGAATAGAACGCCTGTAGGAGCCATATGTTAAAATGTATATTTGAATATTATTATCCTTTGTTGTTAGTGTTATTATATCATTTATTGGAACCAGCCGTGTGAAATTAACGGCATAGACGACCGCAGCTGTTCGTGATTACAAGACGTTATAGCCGACGGCAGCTGCTGGTGATTGGGTGTGTGTGTGAGAAGGAGAAAGAAGCACAGAGCAACATAGTTTTTGACCTGAGGAAATACGTGTTTGTATTTGGTACCTTTTTGTTGAAGTAAAGAGTCAAGCAAACTATCCTAAGACGTATCTTGTCCGAGTCATGCTTATTTGCTATCTGTAAATCGAATCTTGGATTACTGGAAGTACATTTGTCAAAAACTGTGCTCTGGAGAAGCCGAGCTATGAAGGAGGGATTCCAGTGACGGCGTCGCATGAAAGGTGAAGATAAAGACTGCTCTTCCACACACGGAGATCGGCGCATTAAGTGGGACATCCGAAGAACAAAAGACGGTGAAGTGGCCTGTTGTTACGTTAATGTCTGAAGACGGATGGGAGATCGCTACTCTCCGACAGAAGAGGGAGACTGAATGGATCAGCTGATTCCAACTACCAGCTGATTACCTTTGCTTTTCGTTTGTAAAAGACATTTAACTAAGTTGTTCTTTAAGAAAGACCGTGCAACAAAGACATTTTCTATAAAAAACGAAGCGTTTATTGTTGGACACCTTTAGTTGAGTTTAAGCACTGTAGTAAGTTTAATTTGAAAGAGCCATGGAAGAACTAAACGAAAGAGGGAGCTAAAGGGAGCTAAAGCCCACGGAAAAGGCCAAAGAGGAGAGGCTCCACAGGCTAAATGGATTAAGGAGAGCGAAGCTGGGCCAGCTCACCAAGAAGGTTAATGAGCTGAAACGTCTTAAAGAAAATGATAGCAATGTGGATAAAGTGGAAGAAGAAATCCTGAATGACTTTGCTAAATTATATGGAGAGTTTAATGAAATCAACAAGGAGTTTGTAACTCTCTTACCTGAAGAGGAGGCGTCTGAAGACCAGCAACACTGGTTTAATCCCAAGTCAGCAAACATTGAACAGTTTGTACGCATAACTGAAAAATGGATTAAAGGAGTACGCGAAGGCACAAAAGAGGACCATGAAGAGGAAGCCTGCTCGTCTGAAGTAGATGATATCAGGGCTGAAGACAGCACCTCCAGAGCCAGTAACCACACAGTGGCTTCCTCTACTGTTTCTTCTGCTCGCAGGAGGGCGGAGGCTGAAAAGGCAGTGCTGCTAGCTCGAGCAGCATCCTTAAAGAAGAAGCAGGCTCTTGAGATAGAAGAAGCCTCTCTAATACAGCAGCAAGCAAAGCAGCTCCAGCAGCTCAAAGCTCAAAGAGAACAATTAGAGATGGATGCAGCTGTAGCTGAATGTGATGCAAAGTTAAAGGTGCTTGACGGGTATGAAGACCAGCAGGATGGTATGAGCAGCTACCTCAAACGCAGCCAACGTCATGGCAAGTCAGAGACATCTGGCACCGGATCCAGAACTGCTCCAAAACCAGCTAAATATGGTGAGAAACTTGCCTCAGCACACCTGCTAAAAGGAACTGTCATGCCACGCCCAACAGAGTCAAGCAGGTGGATGGACACGCAGGATGGAGCTTCTGATGCAGCACACGGACCGGGCCCCAGAGAAGGTCACCGTAGAGGAGAGGGACAGCTACGATGTGATGCAGCGTCAAAGTCAGATTACAGAGATGCTGGTAAGGCAGCATAACCAGTCTTATCTTCCTAAACGAGACTTGCCTATGTTCAAGGGAGACCCGCTCACCTACAAGTCCTTTATAAGAGCCTTCAACCATGTCATCGACAGCAAGGCAGAGAGCAGCAGCGATAAATTGTACTACTTGGAACAGTTCACCGGAGGGGAACCTCAAGAGCTCGTCCGCAGTTGTGAGCACATGGCACCACAGAGAGGCTACAAAGAAGCCAGGGCTCTACTCCATAAACATTATGGTGATGAACTTAAGATTGCTACCGCCTATATGGATAAAGCTCTAAAGTGGCCACAGATCAAATCTGAAGACGGAAAAGCTCTGAATGCCTATGCCCTTTTCCTGATTACGTGCCATAATGCCATGGAGGACATAGAGTACATGGACGAAATGAACAATCCAACTAACATGAGAGTCGTCGCCTCAAAGCTCCCATACAAGGTGAATGAAAGATGGAGGAGTGCTGCTTTCGAGGTTCAAGAGAAAAAGGGACGAAGAGCAAGGTTTACAGGCCTAGTGAAATATATATATACAGACAATCACAAATGGCTAACGACCCCCTCTTTGGAAGCATGCATGATACTAGGACAACTACGGAGGGAAAAGTAAAAGCTACGGCCACGGACTCTAGAGCTTGGAAGTCAGGCTGGCAAAGGGGAAGCAGTTTTGCCACAGCTGTCGCTCCAATGAGTGAAGAGAAAACACCACCCTCAAACTTAAAGTACAGCTCCTCAGCTACAAATCCTGTCAATGCCTTTCAAAAACCCTGTTTGTTCTGCCATAGAGACCACACACTCGATTTCTGCAGAAGCATCAAAGAGCAACAACCGAAAGACAGGATTGAGTTTCTGAAAGCTAAAGGCCTCTGTTTTGGATGTCTTACTCAGGGACACCTTAGCAGAAACTGCAATAAAAGGATGACCTGTCAAGTTTGCTCCCTAAGACACCCAGGAATTCTGCATGTTGAGAAGGACAGTGCTACATTTAGAAAGCCAGATGAGAACATCTCAAATGGTCTCGTGTCACTGACGCAGGAAACATGTGGATACACTGGGGCCGGAGAATGTGTACTTGCTATAGTACCGGTAAAAGTCAAGTCCAGTAAAAGTGAGAAGGTTGTGGAGACGTATGCCTTCATGGACCCAGGAAGTACGGCGACTTTCTGCACTGAATCACTGAAGACACAGCTGAACGTTCGAGGCAAGAAAACTACAATCCTACTCTGAATTATGGGCCAGGAGAAACCAGCCCAAAGTTGTATCTTGTCGGACCTGGAAGTGTGTGGACTTGAAGAAAGGAAGTACATTGAACTCCCTAAGGTTTTTACCTGTAAAGATATACCGGTCAAGAAAGAAAACATCCCCCTGCAGGAAGACCTAAAGAAGTGGCCATATCTGAAGGAGGTGAAAATCCCAAAGATAAAAGGAGAAGTCACCATGCTTATAGGAACCAACACCCCTAAAGCTTTGGAGCCATGGCAGGTGATAAACAGCATCGGAGACGGGCCCTATGCAGTTAAGACTGCCCTTGGATGGGTAGTGAATGGGCCGAAAAGGACAGATGATGGCAGCAAGGCAGCGGATGGAGTTGTGAGCCACATTACAGCCAACCACATCTCCATAGCTAACATAGAGGAACTGTTGATCAAGCAATATAACACAGACTTCTCAGAACTCAGCTGTGAAGACAAGGAAGAGATGTTTTCCAATTTTACTCGGCAGTTCGTTTCGTTAGCTAACGTTAGCTAAAGCTAGCGCTACTAGTTAGCTATGCAATGGTTTGTTGCTTTGCTCCGGGTTGCAGCCACAGGTCTTCGCATGAAACGTGCTCGTTCTATCGTTTCCCGGCCAATGTTTTCCAAAGGAGAGTCTGGATTCGTGCCATGAGGTAAGCTGACGTTACATTTTTGTCCATGTCACGGTGAAATGTAAATGGTGGGTAGTGACTGTATCGCCGTTTTAGAGATGGCGCTGCTGAAAAGACTGCAACATAAGTAAAGATAATGAATACATCCTATTAAAACCTGTGTGGCTTATATGATAAGTCTAATTAGTACAAGCAGCATAACGTTTCACCATGTAACTAAAGATTGTAGTCAGGGAAATCAGTTTGACATATTGAACTAATAACAAATCACCTCTGTCTGGCAGAGAACTCTCTGCTACATAGCTTCTCTTGGACGTAACATCACATGTACATTTTACATTTATATTCAATTTAATATTCCATCCCTCACATACTTTTGTATTTATAATAACTTATATTTTGTTTTTCTTGTTATGCTGCTGCAACACAAACATTTCCCAAATTGGGATCAATACAGTAATATCTTATCTTAATTAATTAATAAATATAACTATTATAATTAGTGTAGCAGCTGACACCTATTTTCAATATGGATTAATCTACCATTTATTTCTTTAGTTCAATTTTCATCTATAAAAATGTCAAAATAGTGAAAATGTTCACGAGACAAAGTGCAAGGTTATATCTTTAGATGTTTTGTTTTAGCCTATGTACTGTATGTCTTAATGCTCTTATATGTGACGGTGTGACTTCCATGAAACTAATATTTTATATCTTCCCAACAGACGAGCTGACAGGAAACCTAACACTCTAACAACCACAACATTGCAAAGGCGAGTAAATGTAAATTAAAAACGATTCACAATTTTTTTATTTCTTCTTCTTTCTTGAGGTGACGTGAAGCTGACCTTGCACTTGGTGCCAGTAAGGATGTTCCTCACGCAGGCTGAATGTTTCTCCCTCCTTACTGACACAGAAGCCTTTGATTTGCAATGCTTCACTAATTGTCATTTCCCTGGCTCCGTAGGGACACTTTACCTCCAGCACAGCGGAAGACCCTACCAGACCATCTGGAGATGCCCCCAACACTCCTGATTGGGAGAGCCACAAACCTGACTCATGGACCTGCATCTGGATTGCAGTGGTGAATGCCCTGACGCCCTCACATTCATTCATAGTCCTTCACTGTACAGACAAAACACCATCAAGGGCCTGCTGTTGCCCTAGCACCCTGGCAATAAGGGAAGCAGTCACACGCTTTGACCTCAGGACAGCTCCAAAGTTGCTGGCAGTCAACCTTCCTTTCCTGAACAAATGCCAGTTTGGGTTGGTTTGCTGACCAGTGGTGGCCACCTGAATTGCCCCCTGTTGAGGAACAGTAAGTGTTTCCAAGCTGTAGTGTTCCTCTTCTGGCTCGGGGGAGAGAAGCCAAGAAATTCCTGAGAACCTGCCCCAGAGTCTGTCCCTCAGCCAGTCACGATCTTCGGAGGTGGGCTCTCTTGTCAGCGGGTTGAATGAGTTATTGGTTGGAGGAAATAGCTCCTCCACTGAATGTGTATGTTCATACTCAAGATGGTCGCAGCGTGAGTAAGCGCATATCAAGCTCGTCTGTTTGTTGCTGTTAAATTAGCTCTTTAATGCTCATATCATTGATCCACATGATCTGAACCCATGATCATTTGAATAACATAGCTAAGTGGCTCACTACAGTCTCTGGATTATTGTATTTTTTGCATTTGCAACTATGGAGGGAAACATGTCCCTGCAAACTTTGTGGGACGCGATTCAGCAAATCAAGACAGACATGCTGACTCACATTGACTCAAAAATGGATCCCATTCAAAGTAGCTTGAGCAGGATACACAATTCCCTGTCTAGTCTGGGAGACCAGGTCAATTTGTTAGAGCAGCGTGTCGGGGCTAATGAGGACAATGTACACGAGTGTGTCGCTCGAGTCAAGCAGCTCGAGAAAGACAACTCCTTCTTGATGTCTAAAGTTGATGACTTGGAGAACCGGAGCCGACGTTCTAACCTTCGCTTCGTAGGAATCCAGGAGTCCGCTGAAGGCAGTGACATTATCGGCTTCATGTCTCGGCTCATCCCGCAGCTCCTGGGGCCAGATGCCTTCCCTACCCTGCCGATCATTGAGAGGGCACACCGCTCACCGACTGCCAGGCAAAACTCCCGTGCCAGCCCGCGGGCCATCATGATTGAGCTGCTGAACTTCCAGGACAAAGTGAAAATCCTTCGTCTTGCCAGGGAGAAAAAGTCTCTGGACTACAATGGGAAACACATCAGCATTTATCCCGATTTCAGTCCCGAGCTTACCAGAAGACGCCGGAGCTTCGATCCAGTCAAACGCAAGCTCCGTGAACTCAACTTGAAGTACTTTCTCGTCTACCCGTGCACCCTCTGCGTTGTTGTTGATGGCACACAACAACGCTTCTCTACCCACGAAGACGCGGAGGCAGTCTTCATGTCTACCTCAAACTCTCCTGGGTGACGAACATCCCCAGAGATGAGGCTGCTGCTAATGGTAGCATGTTGATCCACTTCGATGGTGCAGCTAAGTGACTTTCTCCTCGGTTTCCTCTCGTCTCTTCTCTTGTTCTTTATTTTTCTCATCTTCTCTAAAAACAGAGACCTGTTCACGTGACGTGTCATGACTGCTGAGATGTTGTTGACACTCTCTTTTGTGTTTATTATAACTTAATATAACAGGTGGGCACCCGCCTGGCTCTTTCAGTTGTGTTGTTTGTTTACATTTTACAGTGACGTTGACGTCACTTCTTCTTCTTTGGCACGTTAGAGCCCACTACTATTGCAATACTGCCCCGAGTGGCTGTTATTGTTAAATAATGTTTGTGTTCGTTCGGATGAATTTCTTTGAGCTATGACTTCTTTATCCTCTTCGTAATGCAGACTGAGCTCTGTGTAATTATTTATTATGTTTAAGTTTATTCATGGTAATGCTCTGGGATTTGGTGTCCAGGGCTGCAGGGCCTTCTTAAAGGTTGTTTTGTGTTTTTCTGTATTTTTCTTTTTGTGTTTGAATGTTTTGTATGTCTGTTTTACATTAATGGTTGAATCTAGCAATCTTTACAATAATGAATCGCATATATGCGTAACAAGTGACAGGAACATTATTTGCTATTATTTCCAGACTGGATGAATTAAAGGGTATACAAATAATTCATTTGAATATCAGGAGCCTATTGCCCAAAATTGATTTACTTCGGATTTGGGTTGTTCTACATAAACCTAAAATCATCACACTCTCTGAAACTTGTCTTAATAGTAACATTTCCGATAGTGAACTACAAATCACAAATTATTCGCTTTACAGATCCGATAGATGCAGCAGGGGTGGAGGTGTGGCTATTTATGTCTCCTCTGACCTTGTGACTGAGCTAATTGCTACTTCTATAGAGCCTCTACATTTTGAATGCATTTTTCTTAAAATTATTTTTCATGAAAATAAATGCTTAGCATCTATAGGCCACCTTCTTCACCTGCAGAGTCTTTTAACCATATAATTGACACTATCAACTCCATTTCCTGCGGAAATGAAATAATCTTGCTTGGTGATTTCAACAAAAATTGGTTGGATAAATCATCTGATAGAGAGAAAAAACTTTTCAGTAGTCTAAATGTTAAACAGCTAATTAATGAGCCAACTCGTATTACTCTTAGAACCCAATCTCTGCTTGACTGGATACTGGTGTCACACCCTGACAGAATCTTAAAAGCTGATGTCATGTCGGATTGGTTCAGCGATCATTCAATTGTTTATTGCGTATGGAAAATCAAATTAATTAAACTACCTCCAAAACTAGTCAAAATCAGACAATATAAAAAATGGAATGTTGATTTATTTATTAATGATGTTGTTGCCCTTAATTGGGACAGATTTCAACTAATACCTTTTGTACAAGATGCTTGGGATTTTCTGCATAAAGAGCTCACTGATGTCATGAACAAACATGCACCTGTGAGAACGGTTAAGGTCAAAGATCAACATCTCCCTTGGATCAATTCTGAACTCATCAGTCTCTTTAGGGAAAGGGATAAAGCATGGTCGATATATCGTCATTCAAGAACTATAGCCGATTGGGAAGTATACAGGCATCTCCGAAATCTGAGTAAAACCAAAACCCGAAATGCTAAATCCAACTACTATAAATAATCTCTCACATCGGACTTTAAGAATCCCAAGCAATTTTGGACTAAAATTAAATCTATTTTAAATAAATCAGGTAAACATTCTATTAATAAAATAAGAACTGCTGATACAATAATTCATGACCCATTATCCATTGCCCAAATATTTAATCAGCATTTCGCTAATGTATGTTCCACACTAATATCTGACTCCTATTTGACGTGTACCCACTTGCTGATTTGTTCAACCTGTCTTTGTCCACCTGTGAGTTGCCGACTATTTGGAAATGTGCACGCATCATTCCACTCCATAAAGGTGGTGATTTACTTGATACAAATAATTATAGACCAATCTCTATAATCTGCTCTATTTCCAAAGTTTTGGAGAAAATAATTTATAATCAACTGTCACATTATCTCAATACTTATAATATTTTATCTCCGGTTCAATCTGGTTTCAGGCCTAATCACTCCACAACAACTGCCCTACTTAAATGTACGAATGACTTGTACTCTGCTGCAGATGATGGTGAACTCACAGGTGCCATTTTTATTGACTTGACAAAAGCCTTTGATTTCGTTGATCGATATCTGCTCTTGGATAAACTTCACGGCATTGGCCTTTCTAATAATACAGTGTTATGGTTTAACTCGTACCTTCACAGTAGAAAGCAATGTGTGGTTGTTAATGGAAAACAGTCTGACCTGTTGATCCAACAAAAGGGTGTACCCCAAGGATCAACTCTGGGCCCACTTCTGTTCTCTATTTACATAAATGATTTATCTTCTTGTCTCATTAATTGTTGTACTCACCTTTATGCTGAGGACACTGTTATATATACATCCAAATCAGATTTTTCACAAATTCAGATCTCTCTTCAATCGGATTTTAATATCTTACAGGACTGGCTATCACACAATAAACTACTGCTTAACAAAACAAAATCTTATACCATGGTCTTTGGTACCAGGCAGAAGCTCAAATCCAAACCTAATGTAGTAATAACATGTAAGGATGGCACTTCTCTGCATATGGTTGATAGCTTTAAATATCTTGGTGTATGGCTAGACTCTGAACTTTCATTTAAACTACATATAAAGCATGTAATACAAAAAGTCAATTACGGAATCGGTGTTTTACACCGCTCTCGCAATTGTTTTACGCTCAGTGTCCGAAAGAGAATTGCTTCTCAACTTATTCTTCCGATTATGGACTATTGTGATGTTGTCTACCAAAATGCACATAAATCAGATCTTGCTCCACTCAACATAGCCTACAACAGACTATGCAGATTTGTTCTTGGTTGTCCTTTTCGTACACATCACTGCACAATGTATAACCAACTTAAATGGCTTTCTTTAAATGTAAGAAGACACACGCATTGGCTTCAGCTGATATTTAAATGCATTTATTTTAACTATCCCCCTTAATTAAAGCAGTATTTTGTACCTTACTCACCAATTCATCAAGTTAGACATTCTGTTCAGATTTATTTCTCTGTCCCCTCTGCAAAAAAATGGATTGGCAGAAGAGCGTTCATGTTCAAAGCCCCAACTGACTGGAATACTTTACCTGCTGCTATTAGATCTTTTGCATCATTGGGTATGTTTAAACATGCATTATCATCTCACTTTCAACTGGTCTGTACTTGTTATTAATGAAACTGATATTGATGAAACTGATTTGCTCGACTGTCTCTCAAATTGTAATGATTGTATGCATTGCTTGAATTTTACTTAACAGACTGTATGTGGTTTGTCTTGTGTCATGTTTTGCATTTTGTCTTTTTGTTTATGTATGTCTGTAAGTTGTTGCTATTGTCGGGACCCCCTTGAAAACGAGATGGTGCATCTCAAGGGGTTTATCCCAATCAATAAAAATTTCTATATAAGTACGTTTAGCTGCCTTTGGCTTCTTCCACTGACAGGGGGTGTCAGTGCAGCTGAAATTGTGGATGGCAAAGATGGCTAATGCAGCCGCATGACTGCATTTCCATTCTCCACGTGGGCATTCACATTTTGTGGAGAGAATTCCCTCTTCTCCTGTAGATACCTGTGGTGGTGGGATTGTTTTATTATTTAAAATATATTTACATTTGTAATGCCTTCCCAATTATCCCTTTAATTGTTTATAGCCTATACTGTATGTTTATTTCATGGATATTTCTGTGTTTTCTGGTTTGTAATATTTGTAATAAAGATTTCATGTGACACATAAAATAGATTTGTTGATGGGAATTAATGTGAATAAATTAACTCTAGGTTAACGGTACTCTTGCTATCACTACTCACCGACACTATAAACCTTGTCCCTCATGCTAGCCCTGACAACACCGGTAAGCACACCTTCATCTAGGCTGCACTGTTTTACGTGTCCTGACTTGTAGTGGTTCTCTCCTCTATCTACACTCTTCTTGTCATCTTAGTAAAACGATATCAGACTGGTAATTGACACAGCCATGACTTCTAGTTCAATTCAGTGTGGCTCAAATGAAAAGCTTTGTTAAAATATGCAAGCGCGCGAAAGTCAAAGTCAGCTTTATTGTCAAAAATTCTACATGTGTTATACATCCAGAAATATCGAAATATCGTTTCCCACAGTGTGACATACATAAAACAAAAGAAAAAGGGCCTAGATAAACGGGGTATACAGTTTAAAATGTTAATATATTTAAAGTGTTCAAAGTGCAGTTTCAGTGCAAGTCAGTTGAAACGATCTTAAGTTGGCGTGACGTTGAAGTCGTGCGACCCTGCTGCTGTATAGCTTGTAGTTCCTTTATAGCATAACGTTAGCATTTCGCTTCTGGCGACTAGATTTATGATTCATAAATTATAAAAGTAGGGTAGACATGTGGAGATTATCCGGCTGAACAAAACGTGATCCCTCTCTTAAATGTGTGTCAACCACAGACCTTATTTCCAGCTATTTTCCAAAATCCTATGGAGAATTTGCATTGGCTTTTTGACGAAGGAACCGGAAGGAGTTTACTTCCGGGTTTTAGGACGCGTCACTGCAGTTCTCTATTACATACAATGTATTGGACCGCTAGCCAAAAGGAGCGCGAGTATTACATAGTGATGTCACTATATTCTTGAAGTGAACAAAGGAGTCCAATGGAGGCATTTCAAGCAGGTTGTTGGGGTGGGAGGCGATTTTAGCCTCTACAGACCATTTACATGCACTAAAACCTATAGAACACACTACAGGAATGAGAACACCTGGAAAGTCAAAATTGGTCCCCTTTAAATAAATCCACTCAAACCCAACACGTGACTGTTTTAATGAATTAATAGATGTTTTTTGCAGACCATTTACATGCACTAAAACCTATAGAAAACACTACAAGAGAGAGAAAACCCCCAGAAAGCAGAATAGGGCCTCGTTAAGTCTCCATGTTCAGTTGTTCTCTGGGTGTATTTCTGCTTTAAGGTGTTCACTCCTGACAGGAATCTAGTGATAAACTGTGAAAACATTATTTGGCATCCTTTCTGCTCTCAGTACCTGCCTAATGTGCGACAGAGTAACACTTCCAACTTCAAAGTTCTACTTGTGTACAGAAGGTAACACTAAAAGAGCAACATCTCCTTAAACATGACACCTGACCTGAGATCTGTGTTGGAAAACAGGGGGTAGAAGCGATGCTGTTTGTGTGTCGTGAGAAACATCTGCGTTTGATTTCCAAAGGGAAGAACATGAAAGTGTGCTTTGGAGGAGGAGAAGTGCCTGTTTTTTGACACTAGAAGCAGCCGTTTCAACGCGATGGCTTCACTACCGGGAAAACACAGAGGGCTGCAGAGCACCAAAAGAAAGGCAAAGACCCTGAAAAGGCCTTTAGTTTCCCCTTGAGATTAAATATGTTTTTTAAGGGTTGCCTTGCAGACCATAAGAGAGCACCAAGATCTGACTATAAGAAAGTGCAATACATACGCTTAGAGGTAACTGTACTCTGAGTATTGACAAGACTCGTTAAAATACACATTCTAAGGGCATCTGAAAACTAGACCTACTGGTTACCTTGATTTAAATTAGCTTTTCAGTCAACATGGAAGTTATCAAAGTTTTCCAAATATTTCTAGTTCTTGTTGTTTGTTTGTTTGTTTCATTCTCTCTTTTCTCACCCACTTAAAATCACGCATTTTGCAAAAACTAGCATGGCCTGCTTCTTCTAAAGTCAGTTTTTACAGCACAAATGAAGGAATTTTTCACTGGTATGGAATAATAACCGCTATTTAAAGTACCTTCACTCACCTGCTGCTGATTGGACTGTGAGCGCTCTCCTAACTTTGATCCCATGCAGGTCTGCCGGAGTTGTGACTCTCTAGATTAATCACAGATGATGCGTTAAAGAAGATCCTCTCCTGTGCAGAAAGTGCAGCCACTCACATCGTCTGCTGACAATGCAAGGTTGTTGTGTAAAGGTTTAAAATATTGATTCAACACTTTATTCAATACATTTGGGTCTAGTTACAATGAGAAATTGGCTGAAATGCATCCATATGTCTTAGGTCTTTTTGCCCAAATAGGATACATTGGAGCTTTAAGTTATAATAGAGTGGTGCAGGAATGAGTCATACAAACCGGAAAAGACTCAGCATGTCATCCCTGCACCACTGTATTAAGATTTAGACGTTAGGGTTGGACATGAACGCAGTCAAAAGCTATTAAACACGGTCATTTCAGGAAGTCTTCCATATCAATGTGGATTAACTCCACCAATGCAGGGTGCGATAATCTGAAGTCTCCTTCAAATGCACTTGATAGGGTTCTCTTTTTAGTTGATGAAGACTGAAGGAATAGGAGCAAGAAGGTGGCCTGTCAAATGGATCCTTCGACCAATCACATGTGAAAGACCTTTGTGACAGTTCATCTGTCGTGAACGACACACAAAAAGTGGAAAAACTCAACTCAAAACCTTAATATTGACCAAAAATATTAGTTTTCTCTTGAATTTGTGCGAACCAACCATTTAGGACCTAATATACATTTAGTTTCAAAAGAGCAGTTTGAGGACCTTATTTAGCTGATTGTGTCCCCTGTAAAACCAGTTACTCATCTTGTAACTTCCTTACTTAAGCAACGCAACTACTTTGGTTATTTCAACGCAAACCAACACCTATTCCTGAAACTAACCAAGTCGTTTTGGTACTTAAACAATGCAGGAGCTCACGTAGATGCAATGATTTCTGTTGTTATTGGACATGTGTAAGAAAATGTAAGACATCATACAAACCGTGGTGTTATAATCTGTTAAACAGCTGCTGTCAGGGAACATTCATTTATGTTTTTTGACAGATTGTGCCAAAAACAACCTTTTGCACATGACACTTTAGTGTGTATACTGTGTTAGAGAATAAAGGTTTAGACACACTGAGATGGGTTCAACACACCGTACTGCCTGCATTTACAGAAAAACAAATCTCAGAGCAACACAATGGAGTAGAAAGAGAAATAATAGACTCAGTGGGAAATCCATGCGCTGCCAGCATGAACAGAAGAATGAAGGCATGTTACATATTCAATGCATGTACTGCCAACAAAAGCAAACATCATGTCGTGCTGGGAGCAAAGAAAATGAAGGTATTGATGTCAGAAACGTGCAACGACTGAAATCTAGAGAACAAACACCACGAGTCCTTTCAGCCTTTCAGGATTTTAAACTGTGTACACGCTGGTTTATTTAGATTTTATACAGGGTGTAGTGCCGAGATAGGGATAGGGAGTCAGAGGCGGTGCAAGGAAGGTGCAAAAGGGTACTTTATTAGAGAGTAATTAAGGTCATGTTATCCAGTTGCAGTCCGGGAAGAAGAGAGTGAAGTCAGGAGGGCACACAACATATATAGTAAACACATAACATGTCCGTGTGGGAACAAAACCCCCAACTGTAGTTCCATGTATGAATTATGTCCCAGTGTATTAATAGGTGGTCACCACAAGGGTTACTTTACCTGATTACTTCCTGTTTCTTTAGGATTACCTCAATATCAAGTGTATTCTGTAAGAAAACAGAACAATGAGACTTTAGAAACCAAGAAACGAAGATATTTAGGATCAGAAATAATTGTATTTACAGGAAAAGCTGCCTTTCACAAAGCAGATTCAGGCAGCAGGCGTAGATTCACATTTAAAGTAGCCTACAGAACAGCTCACAGAGAAGAGAGCTGATCCCCTCGGAATTTTTATAACAACTGAGAATTTTGTAGAAAAAGTGAGAAATATGTAAAAAGTCAGATTTAAAAAAAAAAATCATTATTTTAAATTAAAGACAGCATTTTGAAAAGAAGTTAGAAATAGTTAGACTTATCATATAAGTCAGGATTTCAAAAAAGTGAGATTTTTGTAAAATAAATCCAATTTTTTATAAGAAGTCAGAATTGTTTCAACAAATTGAGATTTTTGTAAAAAAGTAAGAATTATTAAAAAAGTCAGGAATTTGAAAAAAATCTTAATCTAGAAAAAAAAGAGAATTTTGAGGAAAAACATTGTTTTACTAACACTGTAAATCTGCTAGTAATGTAACAGTAATCTGATTATGTATTTTTTATTGTAACTGTAAGGGAACACAGTCACCCTCTTGTATCCTGATTACGCTATCCCGTTATATGTTATCCATTACTCCCCATAAGATAAGAGGTACATTGATCCTAAATTGGGAACATTTTGCACATAGGTATAAATTAAACAGTATAAATAAGCAATACTAGAAATTAAACATCTCAAAATATAATTAAAACAGCATTACAAAAAGTAGAGAATGTACAGAAGACTGAAGATAAAACATCTATAAACTCAAAGATCTCGGATAGAAATAAAACACTTTTGCCTGATTTGGGCAGAAGTCTCAAGTCAGACCTACATGCCTGTTTCCATCTCTTTGTTTGAAGCCGACACGCTGAAGTCATTAAGCCGATGCTCCAGAAGCCAAACACTCAGAAGAGAAACGTCTCTCTGCTCCAGGCTGAGCTGCAGGAATCCTTTCAAGGTGATGATGACCTGACCATCATATCTAAAGGTTCGGTCTTAATGGTTGTTACACAGAGAGATCTGGACCTCTGTTCAGTCTTAAAGCAGATATTGTTCAAACAAGGACACAGCAGTATTATTATTCTGTTTTAAGTTTCTAAGGATCGTGGACTTACATATAATTGGTTGTGTTCGAAGGATGAAAGACAAGAAAAAAGTAAGTTGGAGTAGTTTTTGGGATCTTTTTTAAACTTGATAGACTGCTATCAAGATGAACATAGCTGCTGTGGCATGTTAGCAACATTTTATCTGCTTTTTGGAAACACTAAAACCATTTTTTAGTGTTTCTTTTTATCAATCAAATGAGGTTTTTAAATGTACATGTTAATTTGTAACCTTTTGACTCAGGTCTCAGAGCCAGGGCAAAAGTAAGACAAAGGCAGTAAAAGACAGATTAACAAGCGCTTTCTTTTACTTTTTAAAAATAATTTAACAGTACATTTTTTTTAGAAAATGATGCACCTTCCCCTTTTTAAAAGACAAAGGTCTGCAGTGTTGACATACCAAGTTAAATTAACCTGTCAGTGTGCTATTTAGCTAGCTAACGACAGCTATCCAGTGTTGCCAACTCCATAGTAAGGAAAGTAGCTATTGGCTCTCCGAAAAGTCGCCAGAAGTCCCTAATTGACGTCATCGCCTAATTTGCATATCATGTTATCGCGGTAAAAAAACGTTCTTCCACTCCCTTCAAGGATCAAAACTTGAAACCACCAGAGTAAATCCAGAGCACAGTAGATCAGAAATGTCTCTATTAGAAAAAGTAGAAAGTAGAAATAGTTTTAATAGTTTTTAGTAGAAATCTCCCTTACAATAAAGGCAGTATAGTATGCCCGTGTGTCATCTCCAATAAATGGCTTCAACCATCCTTTAAACTCAGGGTTTGATTCCCAGTCCTTTCTGTACTTTTGTGAAAACAGTTTAGACTGTGACATGATGACCTACGTGGATGTTTAGCTTGTCACAGAGAGGCACACACACAGTGGACGAGGTGATTAAGTGACTGAAGCTGTCTCGACGCGGGAGAGTGTGGCTGTCTCCTCCCTGCTCTGACTGCAGCTGAGCTGCTGCGGGAGGCAACTGTGAGTCTGCGCGCCTGTGAGTACTATGGTAGGGCTGAGGGGCTCACGGCAGCTCGTTAACTGCAGAACAATACGTGAGTCTCCAAACACCAGAAAAGTCCCTAATAACACCATTACAAGTCGTTAGATCAGTCGTTAGTCGCTTTTGACAAAAATAAGTAGCCGGAGGGTTTGGAAAGCCGCCAAATTTAACGAAAAAGTCGCCAAGTTGTCAACACTGCAGCTATCTACTTAACTAGCTAGCTGACGTTAGCTATCTTGAATTTCAGCCGACATTAGCCAAATATCTAACAAGTAAACTAGCTAATGTTAGCTATCAACTAGCTAGCTAACAACAGCTATCTACTTAACTAGCTAGCTGACGTTCCCTCTCTATCTAACTAGTTAGCTCGCTTAAGTTAGATACCTATCTTACTAGCGAGCTAGCACATTTTAGCTATCTAGCTATGGCCAAATTGGTGACTCTCATAATTAAAATTTGAATTATTATTTAATATCCTAGGGTGTTTTGATCTGTGTCTACCATTCAGACAGTGAGATAAATTATAAAATCATTGTCAACGTGTTTTGTATTTATTTAACCGCCCACTCTCACAGCCAGCAGATCCTCACAGCTCCAAACATTGCTGTACATTCCCCAATATGTGTTATTTGGATAAACTAATCACATATTGGTCATCTAGTAGGTTAGTTATTCCTTGCCTGTTGTTATGTTATTACTTAATTACAGCTAAGTAGAGGTTGCTAAAGCTGGCGAAGCTATGGGAAGTAATAGCAAAAAGGGTCTAACCGAAGACGAAATAAGACAATGTGGAAGTGCCCTTCAGCAGACGAGGCTTAGGGAGAATAGGCGAAGCACGAAGAAGTACAAAAGGTTTCCTGCCCTGGGTGTAAACACAGTTTGAAGGCTGTGTAACGTGATTTAAGTTGAAGTATAAACCGGCCTCAGGAAGCTGCTAAACAGGAAGCAGAGCAGGTGAGATTCAACCTGAGGACGAGAGGAGAGCTGTCAGACTGAGAGAGGATTGAGAGGAGATCCATCTGCTGGAGGCAAAGCCTGCATGCTCTCAGTGTGATGCATTCAAATCTTCATTTGCATTCTTAAAATGATAAAAGACGTTATTGGTGAATTAATACTAATAATGTGACCCATACAAAGCACAGACATGTCTCTTTGTTGCATTGAATCCTTTCTTCTTAGTATTATTTTTGCCAGGTTCAACATTAAATAGACTGAGATTGATGTTTTAAAAAGAATGATAAAACAGTGAAAACGGATTTTGGTAATACATTTTTTACGTCTTTTGTGTGAATAACCTTAAAGTAAGAAACGTCTTTGTGCAAAAGTGAAATGCAACGTGTCAGTATCCTATAATTGTGGCTACAGCGGCCAATGTTAAGCAAAATATCCAACGTCTTGTTTTAAATCACACAATATAACCAGGGGATAGCGAGTCCCACTGCAGTCAGCATGTCGTTGTGTCCCTGGGACACTTCGCCCCAAATGTCTCCTGTGGGGATTGCCCACAGTATTGAGCATGTAAGTCGCTTTGGATAAAAGCGTCTAACAAGTAACATGTACTGTAAAATAACATGCTTTTTGAATACATATTTTCAGAGATACTTAACCTCTCTACATGTTGGGATTTCTTTCTGCATGAAAGTCCTGCAGCTGTTCTTTCCTCGTGCTGCTTCCCCTTAACAACGTCCTCTTAACTTCATGCAGAATGTCTCCCTGTAGCCTGATGCAAACAGTCTTTACACTGCAGAGCATAACTCAAACCAAACTTTAAAGTAAAGCAGCTCCTCTCTTCACACAGATGTACAGTTGCAAGAAAAAGTATGTGAACCCTTTGGATTCTCCACACATAGCGTTGTGTGTTCCTTCCAAACAACTCAACTTTGGTTTCATCTGTCCACAGAATATGTTGCCAGTAGTGCTGTGGAACATCCAGGTGCTCTTTTGCAAACTTCAAACGTGCAGCAATGTTTTTTCTGGACAGCAGTGGCTTCCTCCGTGGTGTCCTCCCATGAACTCCATTCTTGTTCAGTGTTTTACGTATCGTAGATTCGTCAACAGAGATGTTAGCATGTGCCAGAGATTTCTTTAAGTCTCTAGCTGACACTCTAGGATTCTTCTTCACCTCATTGAGCATTCTGCGCTGTGCTCTTGCAGTCATCTTTACAGGACGTCCTAGGGAGAGTAGCAACAGTGCTGACCTTTCTCCATTCAGAGACAACTTGTCTTACCGTGGACTGATGAACATCAAGGCTTTCAGAGATACTTTTGGAACCCTTTCCAGCTTTATGCAAGTCAACAATTCTTAATCGTAGGTCTTCTGAGAGCTCTTTTGTGCGAGGCATGGTTCACATCTGGCAATGCTTCTTAAGAATAGCAAATTCAAAACTGGTGTGTATTTTTTATAGGGCAGGGCAGCTTCAACCAACACCTCCAATCTCGTCTCATTGATTGGACTCCAGGTTGGCTGACTCCTGACTCCAATTAGCTCTTGAAGAAGTCTTTAGCCTAGGGGTTCACATACTTGTTCCACCCTGCACTGTGAATGTTTACATGGTGTGTTCAATAAAAACATGAAAACATATCATTGTTTGTGTGGTATTAGTTTAAGCAGACTGTGTTTGTATATTGTTGTGACTTAGATGAAGATCAGAACACATTTTATGACCAACTTATGCAGAAATCCAGGTCATTCCAAAGGGTTCACTTTTACTTGCAACTGTATGTAGGATTGCAACACCTGCAGCAACAACCAGAGCTTCAGCACGCATGGGGTCGCTGCTTCAGGATGAATGCGGGGTGAAATCTGAGGATTTATTTTGCTTTATCACCAGAACATAGCTCTGTCTGCTCCTGGTTATCACACATACCTGGGTTAAGTGCATTACACAGGCACCCTATAGGTACAGTGCCCATTTTTCCTATTTTCTTGCATTAAAACCAAAAATAATATAATATTTTTGGGGGGATTTTGTGGCAAGACCCCGCACAAAGTCAGTCAAAATTGGTGATGTGAAAAAAGAGCAAGTTTTAAAACATAAAAAAAAAAAAAAAAATGAAAAGTGGTGTTTATTAGAGAGTAATTAAGGTCATGTTATCCGGTTGCAGTCCGGGAAGAAGAGAGTGAAGAGAGGAGGGCACACAACATATATAGTAAACACATAACATGTCCGTGTGGGAACAAACCCCCAACTGTAGTTCCATGTATGAATTATGTCCCAGTGTATTAATAGGTGGTCACCACACAAGCCCCCCCAGAATTCAAACATGGCAAAAAAGTGGTGTATTCACCCCCTTTGCTATTTAGCCCAAGCAAAGACCTTCAGAGTCACACAATTATTTAAATAAAGTTCACCTGTGTGCAATCAAGTGCCTCATTTGTAGAAGGCCTCTGTCTTCCACACCACAGCAAGTGGCATTTCTAAGCAAGAAAACGACACCATGAAGACCAAAGAGCTCTCCAAACAGGTCAGGGACAAAGCTGTGGAAAAGTATGAGACAGGGTTGGGTTATAAACAAATCTCACAAACTTTGAACATCACGAAGCACCATTAAATCCATTATTTTAAAATGGAAAACATATGCCACGACAACAAACCTGCCAAGAGAGGGAAACAGGCATGTGGAAGATCCCCCTAACAGGTGGAAGAAGGTCCTGTGGTCAGATGAGACTGAAATTGAACTTTTTGGCCATCAAGGTAAACGCTATGTCTGGCACAAACCCAACACCTCTGATCCCCCTCAGAACACCATCCCCACAGTGAAGCAAGGGGGTGGCAGCATCATGTTGTGGGGATGTTTTTCATCAGCAGGGACTGGGAAGCTGGTCAAAATAGGAGTGATGGATGGAGCTAAATACAGGGAAATACTTGAGGAAACTGTGTTTCAGTCTGCCAGAGATTTGAGGCTTGGGCGGAGGTTCACCTTCCAGCAGGACAATGACCCAAAGCATACTGCTAAAGCAACGCTAGAGTGGTTTAAGGGGAAACATTCAAATGTCTTGGAGTGGCCTAGTCAAAGCCCAGACCTTAATCCAATCGGAAATGTGTGGTACGACCTAAAGATGGCTGCACACGAGCGGAACCCATCTAACCTAAAGGAGCTGGAGCAGTTTTGCCAAGAAGAATGGGAGCAAATCCCAGTGGAAAGATGTGCCAAGCTTATAGACACAGACCCCAAGAGACTTGCAGCTGTTATTGCTGCAAAAGGTGGCTCTACAAAGTATTGACTTTAGTGAATAGTTATGCATGCTCATGTTTTTTCTTTTTAATTATTATTTCTTGTTTGTTTCACAATAAAAATTATGTTTTGCGTCGTCAAAGTTGTAGGCATGTTGTGTACATCAAATAATACAAATTATCCAAAAATCAAATTCAATTAAATGTTTTAATGCAATAAAACAAGAAAAATGCCAAGGGGGTGAATACTTTTGCAAGGCATACAAAAAGACTAGACTAAATATGGAGTAGAAACCTCTGTCTGAGACGTGTGCTCATGGTGCAGAGGCGACAGATGAGTTGAACCTCCTTAAGTTTGGTGTATTTTGTCCAATTGTTCTCGTGTGAATGTTTTTTTGTGTGCGTGTTTAAAACGTTTTTGTTTTAGGTGTCTGAGTATGTAGAAAAAGAGCTATGTGATTATTATTTTAGGTATTATAGTTCTTTTAATATTAATAATTATAATGATAAGTGGAGTGTGAATAAAGGTGGTGTGTGATCTCTTGCAATGTCAGTCTGGTCCAAATGTTTCCGATTTCTTTTGTCCTGGTGCAGCCCTCCATAAGTAGGGATGGGTATCGTTTGAAATGTATCGATTCCGATTCTTATCGATTCCGGTTCTTATCGATTCCCAGTTTCGATTCCAAAATTGTAAAAGAAAGAGGTCAAACGTTTAGATAACAAAAATATCTTTATTCTTTTAAGCATTAACTGACATTTTTACAAATAAAAAAATATACATGCAATACAAATGTATTGCACAATAGCTGTGCTTTACTTTAACTGAGCTATGCCTGTGGCAAGCTATTAACAGGCATTACACTGTGCCTTGTCTTTTTCTTTCTTAGTGTAGTGGCGCCTCACTTTAGAGCGTTTACCGCGATCCATCTTTGGTGTTATTAAGTGACTGAGCTCGTGAACTGTCTACTGGAGGGCGGGGGGAGCCTCGCTGCGGGGCAACTGTGGACCTCTGTCGCCTGTCAGCGCAACTTACATGATGCCGTTTAAAAAAATTAAGGGCGGTGCCGGCCGTCAGAAAACCTACGCGTCACCGCACCGTGGCGCCGCGTCACCGCAGACGGACCCGGTGGAATACCAGGTCTACCGCGTTTAGGAACCGTTAAGCAGAAACGTAATTGTGTATTGTGTATTGGTACCCGGTACCTGGCATTTTCTTATCGGTTCTCATCTGGAACCGAGTTTCGGTTCCCAACCCTATCCATAAGCTTTAGATTAACTGTATCTTGTGTTAATTACCAAATGTTACCAAGCTAGCACGATCACCAATTAAACATTAACATGATCAGTGTAAGCATTATTGGTGCCGCTTTACTGCACCATTGTGACGAAGAAAGAGCTGAAACGGAAGACAAAACTCGCGATCTACCGCTCCATCGTTATCTCTCTCCCGGTGAAGAAGGACCGAAACAACAAGATCTCAGATACAAGCAGCTCAAATATGGTAACTCCCTTATACTGGATATACTTGACATCATACCTTCTCTACTTGCCCTATTTTGTCAACATAGTATGTTGCACTGCTGGAGGAGCCTGGGACTTTAAGTATTCATTGCAAACAGCAACACTGTCTTTGAGAAACTAACCGCAGTGTTTTAGCAATATCTTTGTTGTGTGTCTGGTGTCTTTCCTCGAGTCTCGCTGCTCACAGACAAAGCCGAGCTCTTAGTTTGAAAGTGTGTGTTGTGAATGTCTTCCTCTGCAGTGATTTGATTGGACGGGAGGCTGTGATTAATGGTAGGAGTAATGGTTTAGTCAGCGCAGCGTATGAGTCCAGCTACAGATCGGCCCCCCGCCGTAATGCAAGATGACAGGAGAGTCACCTCTGTGACCTCTGACACTGTGTTCCTCTCTCTCTCTCTCTCTCTCTCTCACACACACACACACACACACACACACACACACACACACACAGACACACACACAGACAGACACAGACACACACTTCGTATTCTGATAGAGTTTGCCAATTGCTGTCCAGGTTTCCTTCCTTTCTCGTTTTTTTTTGTTGTCTTTGGAAATGAGCACAGTGTCTTTGGGAATACTTTAGCATGTGAATAAGTTATTAAATATAGTATGTCCTAATATATGTGTCTAAGAAGGTCCGTAATGGCCTTTTTCTAGCATTAATCCCTTGGATTTTATTATTTGTTTGGCATTGTTTTCTCCGAAAGCTTACTTGCTGTCACACTTATTATGAATGTCTCTTCATGAAGTCATGTGACCGTGCTGTAGTTCCTTTATAGCCCAACATTAGCCACCTTTAGCTTAGCAGTGGTGACGTGAAGTCATGTGACCGTGCTGTAGTTCCTTTATAGCCCAACATTAGCCACCTTTAGCTTAGCGGTGGTGACGTGAAGTCATGTGACCGTGCTGTAGTTCCTTTATAGCCCAACATTAGCCACCTTTAGCTTAGCGGTGGTGACGTGAAGTCATGTGACCGTGCTGTAGTTCCTTTATAGCCCAACATTAGCCTCCTTTAGCTTAGCGGTGGTGACGTGAAGTCATGTGACCGTGCTGTAGTTCCTTTATAGCCCAACATTAGCCACCTTTAGCTAAGCGGTGGTGACGTGAAGTCATGTGACCGTGCTGTAGTACCTTTATAGCCCAACATTAGCCACCTTTAGCTTAGCATTGGTGACGTGAAGTCATGTGACCGTGCTGTAGTTCCTTTATAGCCCAACATTAGCCGCCTTTAGCTTAGTGGTGGTGACGTGAAGTCATGAGACCGTGCTGTAGTTCCTTTATAGCGCAACATTAGCCACCTTTAGCTTAGCAGTGGTGACGTGAAGTCATGTGACCGTGCTGTAGTTCCTTTATAGCCCAACATTAGCCTCCTTTAGCTTAGCGGTGGTGACGTGAAGTCATGTGACCGTGCTATAGTTCCTTTATAGCCCAACATTAGCCACCTTTAGCTTAGCGGTGGTGACGTGAAGTCATGTGACCGTGCTGTAGTTCCTTTATAGCCCAACATTAGCCTCCTTTAGCTTAGCGGTGGTGACGTGAAGTCATGTGACCGTGCTGTAGTTCCTTTATAGCCCAACATTAGCCGCCTTTAGCTTAGCGGTGGTGACGCGAAGTCATGTGACCGTGCTGTAGTTCCTTTATAGCCCAACATTAGCCGCCTTTAGCTTAGCGGTGGTGACTCACACTTTGTATGAATTTCACTTCTCAGTCTGAGCGAGGAGGACGATCTTCGGGGGAAAAAGTCACAAACTCTCCGTCGAGCAAAATTTGTGTCCACCTGCCAATCTGCTCAAAGAAACAGGCGTTTTGGTCTTTGTTATGATAGTTACTGTCTCAAAGACACGGTCAAAAACAAGCTTTGCACGCTCCTATTTATATGACCCTGAAAATGAGCATAATATGTCATTTTCAGCCATTTCAAGCTGAAATTCACCCTCAAAGAAGATCCACAGGCTTTGCTTTCTTACGGCCCGTCCACACAGCGGCGTGCGTTGAAGCTTGCCGGCGGGGGCGGCTGAAACTCGACCAACAACCAATCACATGAATCTCCCGCCCTTGACACACAAGCACGCGGTTTGATTGGCTAGAGCTTGTACTGGCATATGATTCGATTGGCTGATGCTTCCGCCGAAGCTTCAAATGTTGAACATCACTCAACTTTTGCAGCGAGCAACGCCAGCAAAGCTACGCTTCGCTCCCACAATGCAGTTCGGCGAAGCGTGACGTCACCCCATTCAAAGTGGATGGGCAGAAGCGTTGAAGCTTCAACGCCGCCGTGTGGACGGGCCATTACACTTGACAACAAACTCTGGCATTATGCTGCTCAAGTCTATGATGTTGGTTTAGTTTAAGGGAAGATAAAAGACGTGTGTTGCTCAGCGATAGTGAGGCTGAATGAAGAGAGCTAATGTCTTCTCTGTTCATCTTCTTTCTGCAGAAACATACTTTTCTCCGACTGGATTCACTCTTTGCTTTCAACTCAGACTTCCTTTGTCTTTCTCCCCTGACTCCTTGTGTCTGAGTTGACTCAGTGCCTTCAAGTTAAACTGACTCCTTTCTTGTCTCTTTATTCTGTTGACTCATCTCTCTCTCTTCTAGCGAGTGATTGCCTGCAGCTTGAATTGATTTTCTTTGCTTCTGTTCTTTCTTCATTTCAAGAATGTAGGACTTTTCTCCTTCCTATAGCTTTTCCATCTAGTTGCATCACCTGCGTTGCTCACCTCCAGTCACATTGTCTGCTTATTTGTAAGGGCAATATTCTCTGAAGGATCTGATTGGTTAATGCAGTCAGCTGGAATGACCCGTGAAATAAAAAGTGTTTTGCCGAGCTGCCGTTTAAATGTTTGAGCTAAATAAGTGGAGGGCAGCTTAAGTACAGTTAAGCTCACCTTGCACTGTGTGTGTAAGTGTGTGTGTGTATTTTCTATGTATATGTGCAGGCTTGGGAAGTAATGGATTACATGTTACAGGATTACATAATCAGGATACAAAAAACGGTAGCTGTATTCCCTTACAGTTACAAAAAAAAGATCAGATTGCTCTTATATTTCTAAAGCAGGATTACAGTGTTAGTAAAACCTAAAAAGAGAATATAGTGTTTGTTATAAAGGATCAGCTGTTCTCTCTTCTCTGTCAGCTGTTCTGTTCTCTAATACTTTCAGTGTGAATCTATCTCTACTTTCTGAATCTGATTTATGGTTTTAACTTTCTTTGCTTCATTTGTTCTGTTTTTAATTCAGCAGGTGAACCTGTTCATACAATTATGTGTGTGAGCTTAACTGTGTGTATTAAACTACACTGAACAAAAATATAAACGCAACACTTTTGTTTTTGCTCCCATTTTTCATGAGATGAACTCAAAGATCTAAAACATTTTCTATTTACACAAAATAACCATTTCTCTCAAATATTGTTCACAAATCTGAAAAAATCTGTGATAGTGAGCACTTCTCCTTTGCCGAGATAATCCATCCCACCTCACAGGTGTGGCATATCAAGATGCTGATTAGACAGCATGATTATTGCACAGGTGTGCCTTAGGCTGGCCACAATAAAAGGCCACTCTGAAACGTGCAGTTTTGCTTTATTGGGGGGGTCTGGGGGGGTCCGAAAACCAGTCAGTATCTGGTGTGACGGGTAGGGGTAGGGTTAGGGTTAGGGTTAGGGTTAGGGTTAGGGTAATGTTGTGAATTGAGTGGCCCATGGTGGTGGTGGGGTTATGGTATGGGCAGGCGTATGTTATGGACGACGAACACAGGCCACTCGATTCACAACATTACCCTAACCCTGACCCTACCCCTACCCCTACCCCTACCCCTCACACCAGATACTGCCTGGTTTTCGGACCCCCCCAGACCCCCCCAATAAAGCAAAACTGCACGTTTCAGAGTGGCCTTTTATTGTGACCAGCCTAAGGCACACCTGTGCAATAATCATGCTGTCTAATCAGCATCTTGATATGCCACACCTGTGAGGTGGGATGGATTATCACGGCAAAGGAGAAGTGCTCACTATCACAGATTTTTTCTGATTTACGAACAATATTTGAGAGAAATGGTTATTTTGTGTATATAGAAAATGTTTTAGATCTTTGAGTTCATCTCATGAAAAATGGGAGCAAAAACAAAAGTGTTGCATTTATATTTTTGTTCAGTGGAGAACGGAGCATTTTCTGTCTCAGATTTAATTCCTGCTTTTTTAAACGGTAGTCTGTGCTCATGTGTTTCAGTGGTGGTCTAGAGGCTGAATCTGCTTCATGAAAGGCAGGTTTTCAATACAATCATTTCTGATCCTAAATATCTTGGTTTCTTCTTTTCTAAGGTCCCATTGTTTTGTCGTCTTACATAATGCACTTCAATAAGAACATTTTAATGGTATTTCTTAGTGTCTTAATCGTCATCAGTCAATCAGAAAAAGGGATTTTCGCATTCTGTAGGTCTGTGCCGATCATCACAAAATCTCAGCGTTACACCTACACTAACCAATTTCCTGTTGGGAACACCGACTGGCTGCAGGCTATATTCAACTGGGGGTAACCATGGGAACAATATATCTGCTTAGTGCTGTCTTACCAGATAATAACTCTAACAGGAAAAGTGAGTGTAAAATAGATTTTCCTTTTTCAGGTGTTTTATGGTATGAACAAAATAAAAGATAATGAGGTGTGAGGAAATAAAAAACAATTGTCTTTTTTTTGTTAAATATAGGGGCATATGATTGGTCACCTACATGTGAAGATGGTGCCTTTTTCGTTGCTCTAATGACATAACTCACCAACATGTGGTGGCTTAAATTTGACATGGGTCAATGTATGTGGTTGTGAAGATGGGTGTTTGGGTTCATGCCAATAAAGTGATGCAGGATTTAGCTTAGCGGTGGAGCCGTGAAGTCATGTGACCGTGCTGTAGTTCCTTCAGGGCCGCCCCTCCCTACACGCAGACTGCGTGGGGCCTCATCTTGCGGAGGGGGCCTCATCTTATGCGCAAATGCGGCGCAGTTCTGCGCTCCGCCCGTCAACGCTCGCGACACACCTCATAAAACACCTTTGCGTGGGGCCTCAAGTTGGCCAGGGGCAGCCCCGAGTTCCTTTATAGCCTTTACCATTTATGACCTTGAGCAACGCAGTGTATTCAGTCGTCTTTGTTCTGACCAGGCATTTCCCAGTGACCGGGAGTTGAGTTGCATGACCTGCATATTGACGTGTAGCTCTGAGGTAGAGCAACACCTCGACTCATTCAAAGCCCCGCTGTGCTCAACAAAAGTTTCAAAGCTGACTGACAGGCGACGGTGATAGCATCCTCATCGGCTGCTGTCAAAAAGTCTTTAGAGGATCATGTCTGCAGGGGTCTAGGTGTGATTGACAGCTGGTGATTGCTCCGTTACAGAGAGTGAGCGGCCAGTTGGACACACACTCAGGACCCGATTTAACGTGTGTGGGTGTAGGAGTGATCGACATGAACACACACACAGATGCTTTGACAAGTCTGTATGCATGCACATGTTCACACTAAGAGTTTTGTTTATCAACTGTGAAAGATATCTGTAGATTATCTGTCGAATATACAATGTACATGTATATATACAGACAGGGACGTGCACAGACATTTGCAGGGGCTATTGCTCTAAACTGGAAAAAGGGCCTCCCCCCCCTTGTTTTTAATGTAAAAGGTTCATGAAATAAAATGGGCTGGCTGTGGCTCAGTGGGTAGTGTGCTGGACTTCGAGTCCCACTGCAGTCAGCATGTCGGTGTGTCCCTGAGACACTTCACCCAAAATTGCTCCTGTGGGGATTGTCCACAGTACTGAATGTATGTAAGTCACTTTGGATAAAAGTGTCTAACAAATTACATGTAATGTAATAAAAGCACAACACTGTCATTGCAAGCGACACTCAGTTGACTTTCATGTCCAACTGCTAAATTCGTTGTTCAGGCACATTTTTTGCAGTCCATATCTCATTAAAATATATAATGTTAGTAACTATTAAAGAAAAATGGGGACACTTCTGTTTTAATGTAGTTTGACCATTGTAACTGCTGGGCAGACATACTGTAGGCTACTGATAAAATAGGGCTTCTAACTAATTACCTTAAATAAACTCACTAATTAATTAAACCAGTTCAATACGCATCATTTTTATCATTCTTTATGAGCGCAGTAACGGTAAGGTATCTAATTACTTATTTATTTAGAATTCCATAACTTAATAACAGAGATGGTCAAACTAAAGTAGAGACATGGCAGAAATCCTACAATAAAGCGGGACAGTGAAGTGTTCTCCCTGAGAGGGCAATCAAGAAAAGAGAGTGAGCTGCCCCGTTGAGGGAGTTCACGGAGCAGATGAAAAGAAACAGAAAGACAAAAGCACAATAAAAAGTATATTTAGGTGTTTTTTTTGTAAATAACCGACGGTGTCAAGAGGAAGTAAAGTCCCTTGGTTTGTCCCCTATACTCTAACGCCATTTGGTGTGATCACCGTCCATAGCCATATGAGGCCGGACTCGGAGGGCTTTCCTTTGCTTTCAGCTGTCAGATTGTAAACAAAGTCACATGACTGGGGGCAGATGAAAGCGCTGACAAGTTGTGTTTTTATCGCAGTGAGACGCTACAATACTAAATGTGGGCTTATCATGTTGATTCGGCCAGAATAGAAAACAAAAAAAACTCTCGCTCTCCCCAGAGGGGCAGGTCAGACAAAAATGGCAAACGGGCTGTTGCCCGGGCAACATTAGCCCGTACCTGTGCATGTCACTGTATACAGAATTGACATTAGTGTGTGCACTGAAAGGCCAACCTACAGCTAACAAAATGTAAACATAGGTTACTATTTACATTAGGTCTGCAAATGAAATGCATATGTTATCCATTTGAAGTTTGAGAGGAGCTTAATTATGCAATAGTTGGTTAACAGAAAACTTATTTGGCACACAGAGTATTCTTCTATATTTGCATCTTGTGTTGACAGCACTTGGCACCCCGACACACACACCGTGAACTATGGATGTTATTTATCAGCCACTAAGTGGGAGAACACAGATCTGGGAGGCTTGTTTTCAACGCGCTGCTACCTCACTTAATGTCAGAGCTGTACTTAATGATTTGCATATCCAGATGTTTCATATTACGGCCTTCTCTCAGCCGGAATAAGATGCACGATGAATGATCATTCCCTCTGAGGAATTATTCATGTCACCGAAGTGCAGATTCTGAGACAGCCTGGGAAATTAAGCACTTGATAGGAGAACACAACTTTGCTTGGCAGAAAGTAGAAAGTTTGTCTCTGCCTGAGCTTCAAAACAGACAACGAGACAAATCAAAATATGGCGAATCTGTCACGGTAGAGAGTGGAGCCGAATTCAGGGACCAGGCCAGGTAATACAAACTAAAAGATAACAGCAAAAAAAAACAAGAAAAAAAAACAGTATGACTACAGGACCATGGGTGTATCCAAGGAGATAAGATAAGATAAGATGGAACTTTATTTATCCCCTTGGGGAAATTCATGCGTTTATAGGAGCAAGAGTATCAGAGTTCAAAACAGGATTCACACAAGGTGAAAAATAAAGATGATAATAAATAATAATACAACAAATAAAGTGATAAAGTAACTGTTGGAACAAGACATCCCAGTAATACATTGAGCATTTGACTGAACATGTTAAATATATTCAATATATTTACATGAGAGGGAACACAGGGAACATTCAGAATCAGAACGGACAGGAAACCAGGAACCTCGAAAAACCAAACCTCACCGGGAAACATTGATAACTCTATGGAAGATGGGGATATACTGTAGGACTAAGACAATAAGCAGGAGAAGGCAAACACACACATGCAGCAGGTGATTAGAGACAGGTGGATAGGATCAGACGATCACAAAAGGTTGGAAAACACAAGATAATAAGTAAAAACCGGATATAACAAAAGGAGAAAACTACATTTCAAAATAGAACATGAAACATGAAACATAAAAACCAAGTGATCAGAATCAGAAACAGGTTTATTACCAGGTAGGTTGACACGTACATTATTATAAATATTAAAGATAATAACAAATATAGTAAAATATAACAGTATTTAAATAGAAATGGAATAAAAAGGAAAACATATGGAATACAAATCAGCAGTAATGTGTGATGACAGAAACAGCATTAGGCATTTGAGATTAAATTGTTATTTAAAACAAGTTTAATACATTTGAAGCAATGTGGCACATTATTTGGGAACCACTGGGCTACAAAAAATGAAACATATATAGGAAACAGCTGAGGAAGAAAATCTCAAGCTGACTTTAATGGTCTGCCAAAGTTTAAAAACAGCACGACAGCAGATGTTAGGGAAAGTTTCAGAAGCGTGTTGGAGATAGCAGCATATCAGCCAGCTGTCTTCCAGCTGTCAGCCAGCCGCACTACAAACACACAGACAACTTGTTTACACAATAGTTTTACTTTTCAACACTCTTGTTCCAGTGAGTTCAAAGCAACGCTGTGTGAATTCCTGAAGAGCTCTGAAGGCATTCTGCTGACTTGTTGTTCAAATTAACAAACTCTAAATTTGGGCTCACTGTCTCCATTGTTGAGTGTATCTTTTTATGAGGTAGGAAGATCATTTAAAAAAGATAACACCCAGTCAAGACACAAAAAAGTAAGATAATTCATGTTTATAATATCCTGCTTCATATTTTGTTTGGTTTGGTATTTCAACTTGTATAATTTTCTATTTTGAGATGTTTACATTTTAGAATAGTTTTTTGCTTCTCTTTTAATTTCTCTTATATGCAATGCCTTGTTTTTTATGCTGCTGCAATGCAAATCTTTCCCGAATTGGGATCGATAAAGTACATCTTATCTTATGTTATCTTATAAAGGCGGGATTTTCACTTTAACAAGAGAAAATGAGTCAAGTATTAGGAGTATTGACTTAAATAGAGGGTTGGAAAGGCTGACTAACTTCCAATAAACAACTGCACACACTCAACTTTACAAAGATAATAGAGTAAATAGATTGGATGAGAAAACGTAATTACTTTTGCAAATAACGAGACATTTCAAATATGCCAGTTATGGTACAAATACTGAATATTAAACAGGCTCATAGTTTGTTTGTTGTTAATAGTTTGGAACCTGACATAATGACTGGGACTCAAATGCAACAACTCGATACAAAATGAAAGACTTTACTGAATTTAGTATAACAGTTAATCGTTAAAAAAAAATGTGGCTTGGAAACCGGAGACGAGGAAGATTTATTGAAACGCAAGAGTTACATTGTGACGTCACTATGTTCCAGAAGTAAACAAAGGAGCCTAATTTAGGTGTTTCGGGCAGTGGGAGGCAGTGTGTGGGAGAGAAACTCACTCTGGAGGTAACACAGGGATTTTATCCTTTGCAGATCATCATTATCTGCCAAGGTGTAATCATGCAAATAGAGAACAAAAGGGGTCCGACATTTGAGCCTTGAGGGACGCCATCAGAAAGTGAAACGGATAACAATAATTCCACATGAAGAAAAGTCATCTCTGCATAAGATAACCCTTCTCTGCCCTTCGTTTATATTTTATACAGGTGATTCAGGTCAGATTTAATTATTTTTTACATCCATATTTGACTGAAATTCATATTTTAATCTCATATGCGTTTCTATCATCAAGGTCATCAGAACCAATTGTTTTACACTCAGTCCATTTTTAACTGCACACCATCTCTGTGTTCATGTTAGCTATTGAGCTAGAAGGCTTCCCAAAAAAAAACCTCCCCAGCTCATTTGGCTCTCTGCATTTCATTAGATGGCATGAATACTCATTAAATGCACTGGGCTGTAACCAAAGTCTCCTTGCTATTTCAGATTAATTCTTTTTTCTCTCTTCACTGCATAAGCATGTTTGCCCTTGACTCTGTTTGCACAGGCCATGAATGAGAATGGCCGCCCATTGGTATGTATGAGAGCAAAAGGTGAGTTACTGAGCCAGCAGCAGCCACACAGAGGCCATTATATTCAAACACCATAGGGCTAAACTGTCAAATGCTTTTGTCACTCTGATACTCCACTCACTCACTCACTCTCTCTAACTAACACACACACACACACACACACACACACACACACACACACACACACACACACACACACACACACACACACACACACACACACACACACACACACACACACACACACACACACACACACACACACACACACACATTCAATGTCCTGTATGTCTCTCTCAAACTCTACACAATTTTATCAATGAGGCTAGACTTATAGACAAATAAACAGTTCTCAGTTTAATTAGAATTGAATTCTTCAGATATCCCAGAGGTGAATTGGGTTTTGTGAGTGTCGCTAGATTTTTTTAAATAAAATACAATACAAATGCTTCCATAAATGTAAGACGCTAAAGTAAAAATATGAAATAAAAATAGATAAAATAATAAAAATGTTAATATAAATATTAGAAGCTAAAATAAAAATGTGCAATAAAATATAAATAACAAATAATGTAAATATCAATGGTATTACAAACTATAACAAAACAAACAATTTAACAAACAGTTTAAGAAAACAAAGACGTAATGGTAGCAGTTATGATTAATGTTCTTAAATAATAATAATATTAATAATGCATTTTATCTATCAAGCGCTTTATCAAGTGCTCAAAGACGCTTCACAGAGGTACGAAAATATATATATACATCTCACAAGGACACGACATCAATCACAAGTTAAAAGTAAAAAAGGTGAGTTTTGGTCAGTGCTTTGAAGGTGGGGAGGTCAGTACAGTCGAGTACCTTTTAACCTGTTAAGCCCTGAGACTGTTTTTCAGGTCTCAGGCTCGAAAATGACATTCCCAGAACAAATGACTATAACTTCACTTCTAAAAGGGGTAAATTAATCATATTTTCTCTCAAAGCAAGGTTACACCTGTGAGTTGGATGTAGAAAAGTCAGAATTAATATAGATGTTTTTCATTTATAAGTAAATTCAGATTGAATACAGTAAAACAAATGTAAATTATAGTGTCCGTCCAAAAAAAACAACATTACTTATAGTGAAAATCACCCTTGAATGATGAGATGGTAGACTAAAAGCTTTCCAAACTATAACATATAATAAGTACCCTGTATCAAGATTGCTGCAAAATAAGTGACATCTGACCTTTTTTAGAGAGATTTAAAAAAACAAAAAACACTTCTGGGGTCATTTCGGTGGATTTTCCATATCTCTGGCCCCCCTCGGTCGATTTTAATGATTGACACTTATTTTTAACCAATAGAGCCAATAGAATCGAGGGGAAGTTCCTAAAATCCATATAAACATTACCCATTGGTGAATGAGTGCTGCGTAGCCAGAATGCCCAAAACCGGATGCTGTTATACACTCTAGTAGCTATCATAGCAGCTCTATATGAAAACTCAGTTTTTGCCATAAATATGACGATGGATTATCAGTAATCATTTCAAAGTGACACAGACACATTAATTAACCAATGGATTAACCTTCAGCAGCGTTTTTATCGTGTTAATGCCATTGAACACAACTTTTGATCAGAACAACAGCAACGGAAGACACTGTCCCGTTTTTCTCCGTAAAGCTCTGTGTTGTGATGTCTGTGTTTGCTTCCCCTGTCGCGAGTTCTTATCGCTCAGTGATGATACTAATACCCCTATAATCTGTGGAATCTCAGCTTGCTAATCGATATCTTGTTTGTGCAGATCCGATATGTAATAAGGGTATTTATACGTAGAGTTCTGTGCTAAGTGCGTTCGCTCAGGGCTCATTTAGACACTTCTTGTGAGACTTGTGTTTTGTTTCGCTAAAAATGGTTCGTATCGTCAGTTAGCTGAGTTTCTTCCAGTTAAGTGGGTATGACACATTAATAGGTTTTTAAATGTTAAGAAGCCATGAGACACAGTTTCGTGAAAAATAAACCCGCAGTCCCCGTGGGCGGGGGCCTCCGGGTTGAACAGGTTAAGTAAAAATCTACTCTAATTAAAACATAGTATCATATCTATGCTTCTCTCGCCAAATACAAATGCAATTTTCCATTGATGTTAATATTTTTTATCTGATTTTGAATATATTTTTTACTTTTTCTTTTAAACTAAATTTCAAAGCATGTATGTTCTGATGTGTTGCAAATGAAGTGGCCAGAATAAATCAATTCAAGTGAGCTGTTGATCTCATAAACTGTATTTATGATATCAAGGAAACAACTTAATTTAGTTTGTAGTTTAGTGTAACAGCAACCTCAGTACAGAAACATACAAAACGCTTACACAACCTTCTCGTTTGAACACGCATAGGGTTGTCCCTTTAATAAACGTGTGTGTAATATTCTTATAACACCAGTGGGCCCATGATAATTATAATGTGTCAGCTTCTCCTAGCATAAAGAGCCTCTCAGTGTGCAGCTGGCTGATGACTGTATATATTTCACTTATTATAAACTGTGCTGTCTGAACTGATAAAAGCCGACGCCACTCAGAGGGCTTGTTCCATCGAGCTGATTGAGTTCTGGGAAACCTTGAAGTTCTGCCCAAGGCAACGCTGGCAATTCATTCCCATTCCTCGTGCTGGTGGGTCCATTTTCATCTGATATAGTGCTGTATGTATAGAACCACTGTGTGACATAGTGGGGGGTGGGAGAATTGTGAATCTATGGGTGATAGATGTTTAAATATACGTAGAGTGGTAGAAGAAGTACTCAGATTGTGACCATACTTAATTGTATAGTCCTGCATTTCATATCTGACTACAAGAGATCCTATTCTGTTTGTTTTGGGGTTTTCTCTTTCCTGTAGTCTGTTGTGCATGTGCATGTACATGGTCTGCCTAAGGCTAAAATCTCTGTGTTTCCTCCCGAGGGAGTTTCTCTCCCACACACTGTATGTATAAAACCACTGTGTGACATAGGGGGGATGGAAGAATTGTACATCTATAGGTGATAGACGATTACATATGCTGGAAGTAAAGTGGTGGAAGAAGTATTTCGACTTTTAACTTTTTCCTGCATTCAAGGTCTCACTTAAAGAGGTTATTTTATGGTTTTTAAGGTTTTCCATTTCCTGTATGTGTTCTATAGGTTTTAGGTAAGGGATAATATGCAGCGAGGCGGTTTCTGCCCCGTTACTTCTCCGCTGTTTTCTTGTCCCAGTTTGAAAAGCAAAGCATGCAGTTTGCTTTTCGACCAAACTGTATACAGTTAAATCGACCGGACTTCTTTCTGAACAAGTGAGCGTCCTTAAAGTTGGGGTAGGTAAGTTTGAGAAACCGGCTCGAGATACACTTGTTGTTATATTCCATGGAATGCTGTTAACATCCCGATAGCAATGACTATCTGAAGTGCTTTGACAAAAAATCCATTAAAAAATGTCATCTGTGGAAGCCGTGGCGCTGTAAAAAGCACGACCAATCATCTGAGCCGGCTAAAATAACTGGATGGCCTACCTGCCTGTCAGCCTTCCATCTGTGCACAAACTTATCTCGTGCCCTCATTGGTCATGAGAGCGTTCGTGTGTGTTGGAGGAGGGGCTCTGTGAGGAAGTGGCAGATTTCTGTGTATTTTCAAATTCTAGCGCACTCGAGCTGGTTTCTCAAATGACCTACCCCACCTTTAACAATGGTCAATAAGTGCTTGACAGCGGTGTTCACTACTGCATTAACAACGTGTCACGTGTTCTGAATTGACCAATCAACTAAGTCATGTAATAATGCATGTTAATGGTCTGCAAAGGGTAAAATCTCTGCCACACACTACCCACCTTGGCTGAAAAGAGTGAAAAGAGGTGCTGCAGCTATGAGAAGAATAAAGAGCTTTTTGAACATTAAAGCATGGAGACATGTCACAGTAGAGATACACTGATATACACCTGAAGATTAGCGCCCCTTTAATACAATCTGAACAGTGTTGAATGAAACACACAACAACATGGTAACTAGGTTATGGATGTCTTCATTTCCCTATTGCACCGGTCTGTTGACACCCAAAGAAAAAGCTAATATGTTGAAGCATGAAGTCACACGTTGATTGACAGACCAGAATACAAATATGAAGTGAAACTAAACGGGTCAATTGTTAATGAATTTTCACAGATAGATGGATGGATGGATTGATCAGTGTTAGCAGGGGGGGCAAGCTGCCACAGAATCACAGATGGTGGTGGAGGTCGTCCCTCTGCACCGTCTGCTGTTACTGCTCATGAACACAGGTAGATGGTCCACACACACACACACACACACACACACACACACACACACACACACACACACACACACACACACACACACACACACACACACACACACACACACACACACACACACACACACACACCCAGTCTCACGGCATTTCATCTATTGATTCGTGTTCACCAACACGATTTTCCACTTTTTTCCGTGTCACACAGAACGATTACTTTAAAAGCAATGTATTTCTATTTGTAGTATGTTTTCGTGCCTGCACCACGTATTTTTGTCCGTTCGGGTCGTGGAAGACCGGAAGCTGTGGGGTTCATAAAAACATGTTCTTACTCAATATCAAGCCACGATTATTGTTTTTATTTTAAATCGTATAATGTCTGACTTTTTTTGCCGTCCGTCAGGAAAATAAATGGAGCTCAGAGCCTCAAAATACTGAAATCTATATTTTTTAAATCTTTTTTTCCTTCTAATTTGTTATTCTTTTCAAAATAACACACTGTTATTTACTCACCAATAACACACAATTATCCTTGTTTTTATTTATTTGTTTAATTCCATAATCTCTTGCTCTTTTAGCGTCAGTCAGGAACTGAATTTCGAAATAAAATAACCGGAAACAGATACACACCCACTGAACTGATTACCAAAGATCTTCAGCTGTGGTTTAACCTGTTCTTCACCGCCCCCGATACTGAGGGGAAAAACGCGTCATCTGCAGGAAACAGCATCTGAGGGAATCTTAATATTCAATAAACTATTAATGTTTTATATCCAAGTAACGGGAAGAAACTCAGCTAACTGATAATTATTTTCTTTTAAAAAGAAAACCCACAAAGCTTACGCTCTGCCTCTGAATTAGCCACAAGCGAACGCATTACTGCACAGAAACTCACTCATAACACCCTTATTACTTATCGTAGATGCACGTCCAACCCATCGATTAGCATCGTGGGAAGACACAGAATCGATCGGTACCTACATTATGACTTCATGATAAGAACTCGCAAAGATATTAACAAGAACAGACATCAAAACATGTGGCGCTAGGTAGCTAAAAACGCTAACATGGCTTACCTGTGTCGTTGTCTGGTCAAAAGTGGTCTTCAATGGCATTAAAACGATAAAAACGCTGCTGAAGTTAATCCATAGGTTAATCCAATGTGTCTGTGTCCCTTTGAAATGATTTCTGATAATCCATAAACCAGGGCTGCCAACATTTGAGTTCAGCTTGGAGTGAGATTTTTCTGGTGAACCGAAAAAAGAAACGTTCCTGTGTACAGTGTTACAAATGTAATGAACATGTACAAACTAGGGTTTCCCATTAATGTACCGGGCACTACAGTGGAATACGCACATACACAGTGTACCCGCGACTCTTACAATGAAGGCTCGATAATCAGCTCACACCATATAACATGGCAACCCAGTCTCATGGCATTTCGTGTTGCACAGCACGATTTTAAAAGCAATATATTTCTACTGGTAATGTGTTTCGTGCCTGCAGCACGTCTTTTTCTCCGGTCGGGTCGTGGAAGACCGGAAGCTGTGTGGTTCATAAAAACATGTTCTTACTCAATATCAAGCCACAATTATTGCTTTTATTTTAAATCGGACTTTTGTTGCCGTCTGTGAGGAAAATAAATGGGGCTCAGAGCCTCAGGATACTGAAATCTGTATTTTTTAAATCTTTTTTTCCTTCTAATTTGTTATTCTTTTCAAAATAACACACTGTTATTTACTCACCAATAACACACAATTATCCTTGCTTTTATTTATTGGTTTAATTCCATAATCTCAGGCTTTTTTGGCGTCCGTCAGGAACTGAATTTCAAAATAAAAATAACCGGAAACAGACATAGGCCTCTAGGAGTTTAGGATGGCCGAAGACACTACACTACCCATAATCCCCAGCTATCGTTTAGGACTACAGTCCCCGTGATTAATCTTCAAGCTCTGGGATTGGATGTTGGAGTGGCAGTGCGCCAATGTTACACCGAGCGTCAAACAGCTGTTTGAAATGGAACGAAACCACGCCAGACTATCCAAAACTGGAATCCAACGCCCCCCCAGAACTACACATGCTGGCTATTGTGTTTCGCAAAATGTTCTATGGGACGTCTCTACTGAACGTTTTCGTTGTTCCCACAATTAGAAGTTGCCAGTATTAAACACATTGGTGTTATCAAATGTAAAACATATAATTAATAAATGGGTGAAAATCGCTTGTGTCCATAATGCGCAGCATTAATATATACCCACATGACAGCTCATTGTTACTTTGTAATTCTACTCCACTACAATTCAGAGGTTAACCTGGTATTTTTACTCCACTACATTTATTTGAGTTACTCTGCAGATTCTGATTAATGATGTGAAATATAAACAACCCTTAAAGCAGACTTTAGTTACACCTGAGTTAAATTCAGGGAAGGTGATTGTCAAGTGCCAACAATCAGGAGAGATATTTGATAGTTGGTGCTTGAGAAGACTAAACATTTATCTGCAGATCTCTATAAAGTATATTAATTACTCGTTATTCTCTACTAATAGTTAATTAAAAACTGTATATTATGGATATTTTGCACATCCATTTCAAGATTTCAAGATTGTCAAAGGTTTATTGACATATCATATACACAACTACGGTGTAGTTATGCAATGAATGAAAATCTTGGGTCACCGGTTCCTCAACAAGACATCTATCAATATGTGTGTATACTTCCACCATTAAACTGTCATATTCTGCACATTTCTTATTCTATCTACATAAGAGTATAATTCATATGTATAATATCAGTTAAAATAAGTGCTTCAACATAGTTAACATTGCAGGAAAGCAATATATTAGACGTTAAGTACTTTGTCAGGCTTAATATTTATCTGTAGATAGATACCCCCAAAGCTTTTTTCTTATTTAAAAGAAGACCTTAACCTAAAGTATTATTTAATGTTTAAATAAAGGTTAATTAGTTTGTCTGTTTTGCACATCCTCCTATTAATATATTTGTACATCCTGCACTAAACTGTTTTATTGTAGAGATCACTTATAGTATCTTCTTGATTTTTTATATTCTATATTTCTATCACAGACCTTCTACTTTCCCCCTATGAAAGTATGTACTCTAAATATTTTTTTAAAACAATAACTCAATGACGTGCTTTAACCACTAGGCGGTGCACACAAGGTACACATAGCCATAATAACTTTGTATTATTAGTGTAGGACACTTATGTATGTACAACATCTGAAGATGTGTAGTTTTATTCATGCTTTCACATCATTTTACAGCATATTGCTATACTATTTCAGACTCAGTATTTACATTCTTATATTCAAAGAAAATCAGTAATATCTTTAAAAACTACAGTCCCTTTCTATCAGCTGTGCACCGTTATGGTGTAAATATAACCCATCTGTGAATTAGATCAAATATAAAAGTCAGCCGAATTAGTGTTGATACTGCAAGGAGATGTATTGTGTGAAGAGAAATTGAAGATGTTGTTTAATTGCTGATATATTTATGATCCACGTCAAGTATTCAGTTTTGGCGGGATTTCTTCAGTTTTTCCAAAGGTCTTCTCATCAGGGCTCTATAAATAAAGAACTACGGCAGATCTGTAATATTTAATGCAGCCGAACCGTGTATTACAATGCCGTTATGTGATGACTTTCAAAGAGAAAAGCAAGAACACTCGGAATAAAGTATTATTTTATTCTTTTAAAATGTTTTCCGGATTTCATATAATATAAACACCAAATCCCAGCATGCATTGCGGATAAAACATCCAATCAGCGAGCTTAAACCATAGCTGAGGATCTTGGGTAATAGCTCGAAATGCCTACGTCTGTTTCCGGTTATTTTTATTTTGAAATTCAGTTCCTGACGGACGCCAAAAAAGCCCGAGATTATGGAATTAAACCAATAAATAAAAGCAAGGATAATTGTGTGTTATTGGTGAGTAAATAACAGTGTGTTATTTTGAAAAGAATAACAAATTAGAAGGAAAAAACGATTTAAAAATACAGATTTCAGTATTCTGAGGCTCTGAGCCCCATTTATTTTCCTCACAGACGGAAATAAAAGTCCGAAATTATACGATTTAAAATAAAAGCAATAATTGTGGCTTGATATTGAGTAAGAACATGTTTTTATGAATCACACAGCTTCCGGTCTTCCACGACCCGACCGGAGAAAAGGACGTGCTGCAAGCACGAAACACATTACCAGTAGAAATACATTGCTTTTAAAATCATGCTGTGCAACACGAAAAAAAGGGGAAAATCGTGTTGGTGAACACGAATCAATAGATTAAAAATCGTGTTGGTGAACACGAAATGCCATGAGACTGGGTTGGACATGGCATATAGGTGTAAGCAGAGGTACAATTATATTTTATGGGGGGGACCTCACCTCCTCTATCTATGGATACATCTCTCAACACCCATATGAAACAGAACTGTAAACAGATTTTCTTTTTCTTTATGGATATTTTACAAATCACTCTTCTTTTAAACTGTATTCTTGTTTTACTGTCATCGTATTTCATAACTGTTTTTCATTTATTCTCATAAATGGTGACCAAACCGTTTGAGACCCACTGAGATAACTAGACTAAAGTTAACTATCTAAGCACTCAGAGAGTCCCTTACCTCACTGAGCCTCTCAGTCTGACAGGACAGAGCTCTCCCTCTCCTTGTTTTAGAAACAGCTTCTAATATCCGTTAGCACAGCTAGCTAGCCAGATGCTAACAACAACAATGTAAATAGTGAGTTTGGTAGAAATATACTATTCAAAAGCATATTCTTCAAAACTCCTTTTTGTAGTATGACCAACAGAAGACTATTGATGTGTGTATAGTGTTTGGTAGAAATATACTGTATAATAGTAAAGTTATTTAAGATGATGCCATATTTATTGAAGATTTTACATTATAAATATTCCCCAAAATTATTTCAAAGCATATTCCTCCAAACTCCTTGCTGTAATATGACACACAGGAGACTATTGATGTGTGTGGTGAGTTTGGTAGAAATATACTGTATAATAGTGATTGAATATTATTGTATTCTCTTTTTTCTGAGTTGCATTTTGCAGACGGTCCCTGAGCACTCGTGTCTTCTCCGGCTGCGGATCGACACCAATGTAATGTGTCCAGCTCGGAGGACGGCGCGCATTGGCTTTTTTTGATCAAATAGTGATTGTAGTTCGTTGTCAACCTTACCACGGTACTTAGGAGACGTCATTTGTGTCTGAATAACGTTTTGTTCATCAGTTATTGATCCGTGAAATCAGAACTGTGTTTTTTGAACAAAAGTGTGCATGTCCATACGTCTGTTTACTAAACCATAACAAAAAGAAATGTACAGCTTTTTTTAGATGCTCCATATAATTTGATACTAAAAACATCTTTCCTGCAGCCTTAAGTCTTTTGTCTGTACTTTAAACCTGAAATGAGGAAAAAGACCTCTGAGCAAAGATGCATTTAGCCACAGACAGAGGAGCAGTCGGCCGTCAGACCTTCAGGCTTTATTTTAACTGGCGCAGTTCACATTAAATAACAAGAAGATGTTCTGGAGTTAGTCATATAGTGATTTCCCCTGCAGGTAAAGGCAAAACAAAACTGAATTTCAAAGATTTATACTCTCAATTTTCATCATTAATTCATGTTGAAGTAATTTCATGGACATTTCATGTATGCAATGTCCTACCATACGTACATGAATGTGATCTTTGAACCATTCATCTGCACATAAATCTGCTTATGCCTCCATTCATCCGTTCAGCCTGTGCATATGCATGTGAGTTTCCTCAGGTCACTTCACCCTCTGTGTATGCTCACGGACCTGAAACAGGACGGTCTGTCTAGACACTCTAATATTATCTGCTGCTCTGATCGCTTAAAGGTCTCCTATCATGCTATTTTTAGGCATATATTATGAGTCTCAGATATATACAAATATATAAAAAACATGGCTATGATGTGTTTTGCTCAAAATACTAAACAGATTATGCATTTTAGACATCCCTCATATCCCTCTATTCCAGCCCTGTTGGTTTTGGGAGGGGGAGCTAATGCCTGCTCAGAATTCTACCGGCAGATACAATTAAATTCTGCCGTGATTAAACGCCATCATGTTCCAAACCACATCAAGGAGTATTTCTGAAACAGTATGGAGCTCAAATGCTTTCTCTCTCAGGTTTACTACAAGGTGAGTACCGTTTTTTATTTCCTGCTTTTTTACACATGTACTCTCTCCAGTTCAGGTTAGCTCTGAGTGTTAGCGATGCTTGCTAATGTCAGTAAAGACCATATTACATCCAAAACACGTCAGGCATTGTTTCTGATAGCATCGTTTCTGATAGTGCCGTGGGTCCCCCTTTTCACGTCATATCGGACGCAAATCTGGATCAGCTCCGTTGTTCCCCCGTTTGTAGAGATTTGGTATGGAGGGAAAGAGAGAGGGTTTTATTTTCTGACACTTTGAGAGTCTCCTGACACACCGGGACACATATTCATGTATACAATACATCAAAAAGTGCATTTTGCATGATAGGTCCCCTTTAAGTGTTTGCACTGCTCCACACAACACAAATACCCACTTATGGGTCTCACACAGTGTGAAGCCCTCATTCTGGGATGTTCGGGGCTTAAACTGTGTTTTGTGTAGTTCTAACATTAATATCTGATTTGTAAAACATCACAGACAGAAAGGTATATAATAATTTAATGGTAAGCTATTGAAATTCTGATTCCATAGATGTGTCTCCCATCACCCAAATCCCCTGACTATTCTCTCAACTCAGTATTTACATTCTTATATTCAAAGAAAATCAGTAATATCTTTCAAAACTACAAGTCCTTTTCTATCAGCTGTGCATCTTTATGGTGTAAATGTCACCTATCTATGAATTAGATCAAATATAAAAGTCAGCCGAATTAGTGTTGATACTGCAAAGAAACGTATTGTGTGAAAATAAATGTTGTTTAATTGCTGATATATTTATGATCCACGTCACGTTTTCAGTTTTGGCGGCAGTTCTCCTGTTTGTCCAGAAGTCTTCTCATCAGTTCTCTATAAATAAAGAACTACGGCAGATCTGTAATATGTAATGCAGCCGAACCGTGTATTACAATGCCGTTATGTGATGGCTTTCAAAGAGAAAAGCAAGAACACTCGGAATAAAGTATTATTTTATTTTTATTTTTTTATGTTTTTCGGATTTCATATCACATTAACATCATATCCCAACATGCATTGCGGCTAAACAATCCAAACACCGAGCTTAACCTGTTAAGCACTGAGCCCGTTTTTCAGGTCTAAGGCTCGAAAATGACATTTCCAGAACAAGTTTAACAAATCATCTTTTTTCTCAAAGTAATGATAAACCTGTGAGTTGGATGTAGAAAAGTCAGAATCAATATAGATGTTTTTTATTTTAAAGAAAATTCAGATTGAACATGGTAAAAACGGTAAATGATAGTGTCCGTCCAAAAATTATTTTTTACTTATAGTGAAAACTAACCTTGGATGATGGGTTAGTAGCTTTAGGAATCCAAAGTACAACATATAATAAGTACCCTGTATCAAGATTGATGCAAAACAAGTGACATTTGACCTTTTTAGAGAGGTTGAGCAAAAAAACTCCACCTCTGAGGTGATTTGGGTGGAAATGGGCGTTTTTACCGTTTCTCTGGAACCCATTGGTCGGTTTTGGTGATTGACATCTCTTTTGAACCGTTAGAGCCAATATAATCAAAGGGGAATTTCCACATGCACACACACACACACACACACACACACACACACACACACACACACACACACACACACACACACACACACACACACACACACACACACACACACACACACACACACACACACACACACACACACACACACACACACACACACACACACACACACACACACTATTGAAGTGAAATATTTGTATGTATTCATGTTAGCAAACTATGAATAAGCTTAAATGGGAAATAATCTGTGTAAAACCGTGAGCTGGATTCAGGGCCTGCTGACATGTGTTTTGGAGAACAAAGGGACATGGGGGGAGGCTGAGAGCATGTCTTGGTTGGCAGCCATCTTAGATCAAGAGATAAGGGCTGACCTACAGTGATTGGGGAAACCTAAGGTCTAAGGTGTTTATGATATTTGGGCGGCCAATCAGGGAGGTCCACAAAGGAGGATCAGATATCTCCTCCCATCCCATTGTAAGACCAGTATAAAACACAGACACACGCTAGGTTCAGTCTCTTTGCTGGCTGGCTGGCTCAAATGCATCAGGTAAAGTTGGGATCCCAAAGATAACTGTATTGAATTTGTACTGTATTTGATTGTATTGCATTGTCATATTACCATTAAAGTAGATTATTGTTTAACGGTTACTTGGTAGCTCTGGATTCCTTCCTGTGTTAACCAGCTAGATAAGGACGCGCGGAGGTTTGAAAAGCGGACTAGTTATCCCTTTTAATCTCTATCAGTTGGTGACCCGACGTGCCGAACAATGCTGAGGAAGAATCCAGACGACCGGAATGGGTCGGGAACAAACGCTTTCAAACATCTCAGACAATCAGCTGGGCCCTGACAAATAAGGTTCGCAGACGACTGTTTTGAAAATCAAAAGTCTGTAATTGGATACGCTAAACAGTTAGGATTGTCTGTAGACGTTTCACGGTGTTTTTAAAGTTTAAATGGAATATACAATGCATATTTTAATATGTTAGGAAAGTTATATACAAAACGAGAACGTTGATCGCCAGGTTGACGGAAAGTCCTGCGTAACGTAAATAGAGCGGTTTGGCGTGGATCTACAGGTAGTTTTATTCCTGAGTAGCGTAGAGACGGTGCAGTTTGTAGGTTGCGAGGTTTCAGTCCTGCACTGCAAAACCTGGAAACCCGATATTTAAGATTGGGTCGCCGTTTAAAACTGGGATGATGGACCAAGGCTGAAATAGCTAAAAAGCCAGAGGTCTGTTATATGTTAAAATCGAGGGAGAGAACGCGAACCTCACCAAAAGTGTGACGGGGACCGGCTCTTGTTTCCCTTTGACTGTAAACTTAATTTGAAAAGCTAACGTGTGATGAAGGTTACGTCACATTATAGAAGCTGGACAAACTGTACGGGGAATAAATCTGTGTGATTTTTACCTAAAATACCTGTGTGAGCGGTTGTCTGCGGAGCTCAGAAATGCACTCAGGAGTGTGAAGCTCATTTGTGGTCTGCTGCTGCCAACTAGTGGCTGAAAGGGGGTAACACCCCTTTGACATTTTTATATGGTTTAGCTTCGAGCGTGGAGTTTAATCATTACATTGCTGGCCGGTATTGAAGACGGGAAGCACGTTAATAGTAACAACGACAATAGCCCAGTATATTAATACAAGTGAACACATCAGATGAAGAGATGCAAAGTCATAATGGTAGAATACCATGGGTTTAAGAAAGCCCCTTTCTCCACATTTCTGCTCTAATTGCTGGACATTGCTCTGGAAAATGGATGCTGAGCGTTAAATTTAAAGCAAGGAGTGAAGGATCGACGAGTGATCTGAAGTTGGAGTGAATAACATTGAAAATTAATGGATCAATGTGTGATTTGAGGTGGTACATATTGAAATAAATAAGATACTATAATTTGTTGTTTTTAGCATTGAGGGATACAGTTACGTCACATCGTGGTTTTTATGAGGAGTTTGGAGAACTGATTGTTACTATTGCAGGGCATTGTGAATTTCATGGTATTTGTCATTAACTGGGAATTGTACTTAATCGTATTTCAGAAGAATTTAATTACATACAGAAACGTTGAGGGAAAGTAAAAGGAGATTTACTGAGTATATGAAGTACATAGAGGTTAAGGTTCCATTCAAATTAAATATGATAGTGGATTATTCCACCTAGATTAGACATAAAAAGAGGATAATTTGTTGAACATTAAATGACAAACTCACTGTAAGAGATATACATTGTAATGTTATTTAGGAGTTGTGTTGATCATACCACAGTGACTCTGAGTTGGTGGTTGTTTAATGTAGATAGGAAACTGAAAACGCAAACAATTCACCAAAATTGTGTTTTAAGTTTGTGAAGAAAGAGTAGAAAGTACACAGAAGGTTTTGTAAGTTTGTCAGACAGAGAGAGAGACAGAGAGAAAGACAGAGAGAGAGACAGAGAGAGAGACAGAAAGACAGAGAGAGAGACACAGAGAGAGACAAGGAAATATGATCAAATGATAGGATAGGAGGTGTTACATTTGTATTGAAGCCAGACTACAAGTCGTATGGTTTAGTTTTTATTGGACTCAGTCTACAAACAGTGTGGTTTATATCTGCACATGTGTTGAGTGATCCCCTTCCCTTCCCCCACTCACATGAGGCCAGTGCTATGCTGCTAAGCTGGTTGGCCAGAAAGTTGGCATACAAGATGGTGAAATAGTTCGTGTAAAGATGTACACGAACGAGGAGAGTAGATTAAGTTGTTTTGTTTTTCATGTTTTTATTATTTTAATGTAGTGTTGTTTTGAGTTATATTTCTGAAACTATAGTGTTCCCACACGCATGTGGTTTCTTTGTCACGGTTCATTTTAAAGTCAGCCACCTTATGGCTAGATCTCATCTCTGAGAGTCCACTGTGTTAATGTTGAGAGCTCCTTTTGTTCTTCAGGCCACATGGGGTCAAGAGTCATTCTGTTAGAACACAATCTGGTGTAAGACAAATCATTGTTCTTTTGTCACATTTTGAATTCCATAAGATTTCATTTTGCTAAATCAATTTATCTATAAATGATGTAGTTGGAGTTTGGTGTTTGCTAACATTTTTAGGAACGAAATAGGCCTACACTTGGGTCAAATTACATTACTGTGATCTGATTAGTGTGCTCTGCAACTTTACAATTGTTGCTAGATAGCAGTGGGATTTTTGAATGCGGAGGGGTTCTTTCATAGTGTGTGGAATAGGCGATGCTGGAAACATGTGGGTGTTGAGAAACTTAGTTTGGGTAAATATGTCACAATGGATGAAACGATTATTGGAGGGAGTTTATGTAATATCATTAGTAGACATTAATTGTGTTGTTTGGATGGCATTTAACTACTAAGACAGATAGTATGATTAGAAAGAGACGGAGTGGAAAGGGTTGGATCTATTTAACCTCAGTGTGCTAGAAATTCTATAGGTTATGCGTCCCGAGACCTGGACTCTCTCTCTCTGCATGTCAGACGGCTAAGACCCCGATCCGCTTGAGCAATCAAAGGCCTAACCCAACAGGAGACTCCTCCTTCTCAGTGAACCAGAGCTGAACCAACAACAACAATAAGAACTGCATCCAGAACTATCTCCACCTGTGGCATCCAGAACCAAACAGCTTGCTGACAGGCAGAGATCTATCAGTCCCTCAAACAGAGCAAAGTGTGGGACATGAGAGCAGAATCCGCCCTCCATAAAGCAGCAGAGAGACTGTGAAGGAGGAGATGAAGTGCAAAGCAGTGCAAGAACAGTGGCATGATGGGGGCTGCAGATGTAGCTGGGCAGATGGCTGCCTCAAAGAGTGACAGCTGATGGACAAAGGGGGAGGAGTCAGAATCAGGGGAATTGGCCGAGAATGTGAGGTGGTCAGGGATCAAGGCTTGAGATAAACCAGAGGAGAGGAGAAGGGAATCAACGGGAATGAGTGAGTTTACACATAAACACACTTATAAGCGCACATTTAAAGAACTTGAATTGACTTGATAAATAAGTGAAGATAAAAAGTTGTATTAACCATGAATTAATCAATGGGTAAATTGTAAATAGCAGTAAAGGGGAAACTATTAAAGTAAAATGAGAATCATCCTAAAACACACTGAGGGATAAAGAGGGTTAGATATAGTATTGCATAACCATATTCTTCAATCTTTTCATCATGTTAACAAATCATTCTTCAAGAGATTTTTATTCACTTGTGAATAAAGTAGTGATCTCATTTGTTACAATATTGATCACCATTAAAGGGATAGTTTTAGGAACCACTCTAAGACAAATCTTTATTTGAATGGATAATGTTAAAGGGAGAGCTAGTGCCAAGCCAGATATAGTATTCCAATCTAAAGTATTGATTTCACCATTGTGCCATAGTTATTACCATAGGAGGGCTTTAAGATGGAAATATGAAATGACTTCTGTTTTTAAATCCTTGATAAAGGAGGGAGTAATTGTTGCATGGTCGGACACCCGATGTTCCACACACTGCTAAAGAGTTTAACATTGTTTTTTAGGTGGACCAGAATTGAAGATGAGCTATGAAATGCATAGCAGAGCTACACAGATCCTAGTAATGGTTTGACACAAGATAGTAGTGATGTACACAAGTTTCTGAAATAGATCTATTAGACATTTTAATACTAATTAGGTGTAAATGAATTGCAGTAGTAGTACTATAAGGAAGTGACATTTTTGGCTAACACTTTTCAGGGAATGTGGGGAACAGCTGTTCCGATGAAAAGTTAGAGATATCTGGAAAATTATAGTTGTGGTCGTGAATTGATTGATGATGGCGCTCCATATATAACAGATTTTTGTAGACAAAGGATACTGGCTTATGCTGAAATATCAAAGTCTCTGCAGAACACGACACATGGCCAAAAAGACTGAGACCAACTGACCTTTGACCCTGACCGACAGTGTAACTTGAGAAGGCACTGTCAATGACTGACTCTGGAGTGAATCTGACCAGACCAAGACTTTACAACCTGACAGACGGTGTGAGTGTGAATGAATGCCACGCACACACACACACACACACACACACACACACCTTACCATTGAGAAATGAGAGCTATGCGCACACAGTTTTGCATGAAAGCGAACCTATCTCTCGCTCTGACATCTGGAAACGGAAAAGCAGGTTTATTGCTGGTGCAGGGCTGCCAACCCTCACGCATTGAGCGTGAGGGTCACGCACTTAACCCATATCTCACGCACTCACGCCACACATGCCTTTGCTCACGCTAAGTTTTTGTCCAAAATAAATGTATACAAAAATAAAGTGAAGGAACAGCAAACCGAGCGGTCTACGAAATGAGACAGTCTTCTGGCTTAGTTCAGTAAAGTTGGAACGATATTGGGAGAACTTTATAGAATAAAATTATATATTAAAGACTAAATAACAATAATAATAAAATAGTGCATATTAAAGTAAAACATATTTACTAATGAAATAGAAAAAGATTCAAACAGAATTGTTAATAAAATAAACACAATTAATTCACAGAATGTTTTTACTCAACAGTCAGAATGTTGATAAAAGACAGCATTGTACGGAGCCCTGGAGGGTTCATAGAGAGAAACATAAATAAAACGTGACCACGTTTTACTTTCTTTATTAACTCGTGCGCACGAGTTAATAAAGCGTGGCCTCAATTTAAATTGATTAGTTTTATGAAGAATATGTCCGGTCGCCAGGGCGTGTGTGTGTGTGTGTGTGTGTGTGTGTGTGTGTGTGTGTGTGTGTGTGTGTGTGTGTGTGTGTGTGTGTGTGTGTGTGTGTGTGTGTGTGTGTGTGTGTGTGTGTGTGTGTGTGTGTGTGTGTGTGTGTGTGTGTGTGTGTGTGTGTGGGCATTTGTTTATGATAGTGTCGTTCGTTCCGGTGCACTCCGGCAGGACTATAGCACTACATCGAGATTAAGATTAAACACATTTCTTTCACTTGGGAATACACATATAACTATGGAGAACCAGATGTGTGTAAATTACTGTTCGTGGTCATTTGAAAACAAATGCCGGTGTCGAACGCACACATACACACTGAACACACACACAGAGCGGAGCTGAGCACAAACACACACACATCATGCGCCCTGGTGACCGGACATCTCCTTCATAAAACGAGTAATAGGGGGAATAATCGAGCAGTTCGATAGAGGTTAAACGTAGCAGCCTCGATCTCTATTCAGCTGTTCTAATGAAGAGAAACACAGTGAAGTAAACAGTAAAAGGCACAGCTCTTTGCAGCTGGTGCTGCTCTTCTCAGATTCTGCTGGGTTACACGTTACTGCCTCCAGTGCCCTGTACGACGAAGCCAGTTCAACAGACCCTGGATATGTTTGAGTTACCCGGCTTAACTAACCCTAACAAACGCGATGTCGCTAAGCGGTCCTACGAAGCTGGTTATCAACTCAGTAAATCAGCCAGGGTTTCTCTGTCCGGCTGAGAGCGCGTTCACGTGAAAGGGACGGGGTTAGCAACATTTGACCAATCACAAACATGGAGACGTGTGCTGACAGCGCAGCGTCACACTTCATGAATGAATAGTAAATAGCAAATCCTGCTTCGTAGTGCAGGCCACGTAACGCTTTTAACGAGTTAATAAAGCGTGGCCTCGTTGTATTTAAAGCGTGGCCACGCTTTACATCTCGTGCGCACAAGTTAATATAGCGTGGCCACGTTTTATTTATTTCTCTCCATGAACCCTCCAGGGCTCCGTACAATTGTGATACATTTGAAAATAAGACATCATTTTGAAATTGGAAAAAAAAATTATCTTAATTTTGAAAGAATAATCTGAATTTTGGAAAAAAAATTATAGAATTATAAAAAAAAGACAGAATTATGAACAAATGTCAAATTTCACAAAAAATGATAGCATTGTGGGGGAAAATCATATTTCTGAAAAAAATTCAAATTTCGGAAAAAGTCATAATTTTGAATATTACAGGATTTAAAAAAAAAGTTTGGATTTTGAAGAAAGTACATAATTATGAAACATTTCTAATTTCTGAAAAAAGTCAGAATTTCGGAGAAATGTCTTAAATTTGAAAAGAAAATCTAAATTCTGGAAAAATGTCTGAATTTTGGAAAAAATTATAATTATGGAAAACAATTAAATTTCTGGAAAAAAAACATAATTTCTGGAAAAAAATCATAATTTTGAAAACAAAGACAGGGTTTGGAAAAGGTTCCAGATTTTGTAGAAAATACAGAATTAAGGAATATTTTGGGGGGAAATCGAAATTTTGTGAACAATGTCTGAATTTTGAAAAAAAAATCTAGATTTCTGAGAAAAAATTCAAATTTCGAAAAGAATTACAGAATTCTGAAAATAGTCAGAACTATGAAAACAATTTCAGAATTTCCGACGTGTTTAATTGTATTTCATTCATTCATTTCCCTCTATCGTTTAGCTGCTGCTCTGTGTGTTAGCTGCAGTGTTTCCTGTGTGAGGTTAGTGAGGGGTGTCCGATGGATGGATGTGTGTGTGTGTGTGTGTGTGTGTGTGTGTGTGTGTGTGTGTGTGTGTGTGTGTGTGTGTGTGTGTGTGTGTGTGTGTGTGTGTGTGTGTGTGTGTGTGTGTGTGTGTGTGTGTGTGTGTGTGTGTGTGTGTGTGTGTGTATAGGTTGATGGATGGATCAGTGGCTCGGAGAGAAATAGAATGGCGAGTAAATTCGCCTTGTGCTGAGTGACTGGTGACCTGGGCAAAGAACACCTGAACTCAGTTTGTGTGGAAAACAATTCCTGAGCGGTGTCATATGTGTCAGATGGGGACTCAATATGTGTGTGTGTGTGTGTGTGTGTGTGTGCAGATGCTTGTGTGTGACCGTAATGCAGGTGTTGTGTGTTTTGGGGTGTAGGGTATTTCCTGACATGGAATAATTGAGTTTTCTCCAGGGGGTCATGGGTTGAAAAGCTAATGTAAATACAGATAAGTGATCCAACTTGGGAAATGAATCACATGGTAAACTCACACACACTACAATAGATACAGCAGGTTTAAATTCAGGGTTTATTCATACTCCTTTACAGTATGCATGATCACATTGTTTTGAGTCTGATATACTAACCCTCATTTGGTTTATAAAGGTATGAATGTCAATCAATCCATAAATACAAATATATATAATTATTTGCATGTATTTTCTTTTTTATAAATCCTCTCAAAAATGAATTTGAAAGGAAAATTGCCTTTGAGTAAAGCAAAAACGGAAATTAGTCATTCATATTTAATTCAGTCTTTATCAAAGTCTACTTCGGGGAAAACCAAATGACTAATTTTACTTTTAGAGGGTCATTAAAAAGTTGTCCATTTCAAGCATTCAAGTACATGAGATTAGTCACCTGGCATCCCTTCAGGCAGTAAATACTCTTCACTTCAATGTTTTGTCACCGACTCCTCTGATGTGTTATAGAACGTATAAATGCCACACAGTTGCTTTAAATGAATACCTAAATACATGTTAGATGTGTGAGGCGGTGGGTTTAGGGTAGAATGTAAGAAGAATAGTAATGGAGTAATCTGCGGCCGCGAGCTGTTATGTGCCATCATGACGCGCATGGTGTTATTTTTGTATATATTATAATGAAGCGCGACAGGTGCTCGAGTCTTCCTGTCTGTCGGCTGAACTCTGCTGCTTCGCGATGAGGGTCGAACTTCACCAGCTACATTACGGTGCGTTCGTTAATAGTAACTGTGCGGTCTGGAGTCACTCTGGCACAGACTGGACTGCTGGTGAACAGCTGTTAGAGCGGGCCGTTCAGGTGAGCGGCAGAGCGAGATGTGAACGGAAAAGTGTTTCTGTCGCAATATTATTTAAGGAATCGTTGAGCTAGCTAACTAGCATACATTGTCACTATCTGCTAACGTTAGCTTTAGCCTTCGTTTTCTAATAGTTTTTCCATAGGCTATAAACAGAGGTGGCATAAGTAGGCTTTATATCTTGTACTAGATTAAAAGTAGAAGTACTCAGATATTGTACCTACTAGAGTAAAAGTAGAAGTCGGGGAGAGTGGGTAAGTTGAGCCATTTTTTAGTTATGCTGTCCTCTAAGCAAGGAGAAATGACACATAGTAAAAATGAAAACACACACCTATAATTCAGGATGTCTCCTATCAACGGCAATGATAATAATTAATATTTGATCAAGGGCAGTGAAAATATTACTTCTTAAAAAAAAAAAGTGGTCTTGTGGCTCAACTTGCCCCAGTGTAGGGGTAAGTTGATCCAGGTCAGGGGGTAAATTGAACCACGGTTCAAACCTGGGCATACCTGTTCAAACCTGGGCATACCTACAACAAATCTTAAAGGTAACTATAAACAATAAATAAAAAACCAAATACAAGCTTAGTTTTAAATTATAAATTTCGATTGAATTGATTGATTATTTTGTAACATGTTAAAAGGAAAAGTAATCATACAAATGGTGATACAATTTCATACATCTTACCAATCAAAAGTTGAATTTAAATTCAACTTTAAATGTAGCCAATGAGCTCTTATTATCAACTTGGCCTACTTTCATTCATTTCTCCATTGAAAAACTCCATGAGAAATGGATGGAGCTTGCATAATTTCTGGTCACTTGATTACAACTATAAGGCGTTGCCTGGTTACAGGGGGAGGTTCAACTTACCCACTGGCTCAACTTACCCCCTTCTCCCCTACGCAGATCTTGTATTTGAGTAAAAGTAGAAGTACTCAGATATTGTACTAGAGTAAAAGTAGAAGTACTCAGATCTTGTACTTGAGTAAAAGTAGAAGTACTCAGATCTTGTACTTGAGTAAAAGTAGAAGTACTCAGATCTTGTACTTGAGTAAAAGTAGAAGTACTCAGATCTTGTACTTGAGTAAAAGTAGAAGTACTCAGATCTTGTACTTGAGTAAAAGTAGAAATACTCAGATCTTGTACTTGAGTAAAAGTAGAAGTACTCAGATATTGTACTAGAGTAAAAGTAGAAGTACTCAGATCTTGTACTTGAGTAAAAGTAGAAGTACTCAGATCTTGTACTTGAGTAAAAGTAGAAGTACTCAGATCTTGTACTTGAGTAAAAGTAGAAGTACTCAGATCTTGTACTTGAGTAAAAGTAGAAGTACTCAGATCTTGTACTTGAGTAAAAATAGAAGTACTCAGATCTTGTACTTTAGTAAAAGTAGAAGTACTCAGATCTTGTACTTGAGTAAAAGTAGAAACTACCAGATTGTAGGAAAAGAGCTGTTTTTTTTAATTATGTGCAAAATAATCACCAGGATAATGATGACTGTATTGCCAGCAATCTACTTTTTCCACAGAAAAATTTATAACTTGCTACATCTCTCAGCCAAACTACTACTCAAGCAGCATGCGTTATGCCATCATCTATATCTGTATAGTTCAATGTTAATTGACAATAAATATTGTTGTTTTTGAATTGTACTTTCTTTATTTGATTGGCAGTCAGTAGTTGATTACATGCAGACGTTGATAGAGCTGCAGCTACTTCAATATATATCACACTAATTCATAAAGCAACTTAGACATTTTGATGTTCCGGACCTTTGCATGGGGAGATTTTTGGTTGAACACCCCCGATCTACGGCAAATGTGCATTCAGGAAAGGAAGTTCCCGTAAAGGCGAATGGATTTATGGCAGGCAGTGAACCTACGATAAAAAGAACGGCTCTCACCAAGTACGACTCGGTTCCCTTCGTTCGTACCAAAGAGCCGGACAAAAGAATCGGATTGTTCGCGAACGTAACATCAGCTAGTTTGAATGACTTTGTAGACTGCAGGGTAGCTTGTGGATTTACTCCAGGTGGAACTAAAGTCTGATTCAACACTTGATCATATTTCACATCATTCATCCACATCTGTGAAGTAACTAAAGGTATTAAATACATGTAGTGGAGTAGAAGTACACCATGTACCTCTGAACTGTAGTGGAGTAGAAGAACAAAGTAGCAAAACATTGAAATACTTAAGTAAAGTACAAGTATCTCAAAATTGTACACAAGTATAGTACATAGTAATACATTTTCAAAATGCTCAACAGTGCTGCCAACATTATAAACTGACTGCTACACAATTAAAATAAATGCTTTTATATAATTCGATGTGACTCTTTGGCGTTTCTGTTATTATTACCTGCTGCTTTAGTTGTTCTGACTGCTAACATCCTGTTATTCCTAATGTTAAAGCCGATATTCCGGGGGGTCGGGGGGCTCGGATCCCTGTCACCTTTTTCATACCTGATGAGTTTGCATCCCTGGTGTGTGTGTGTGTGTGTGTGTGTGTGTGTGTGTGTGTGTGTGTGTGTGTGTGTGTGTGTGTGTGTGTGTGTGTGTGTGTGTGTGTGTCGCCGGCTGTCAGTGGCAAAGTCAGTCATTCTGTGATCCGCTCCGTCACAATGTGTGTTTGTGTTTGTATGTGTGTGTTCGATTCCAATTTTGAAGATTCAAAGGTTTATTGTCATATCATATACAGTACAGAACTACAGTGTGTACACACATTTAAAAAGGTTCCTGATCAATGCAATCACAACAGATTAAACATTTTTTAACAACACAAATATAAATAGTGCAAGCTCGGGGCATTAAGTAGTGTGTGTGTGTGTGTGTGTGTGTGTGTGTGTGTGTGTGTGTGTGTGTGTGTGTGTGTGTGTGTGTGTGTGTGTGTGTGTGTGTGTGTGTGTGTGTGTGTGTGTGTGTGTTTCTTACCGTGACCTCTGGTTACTGCTTGTCACAAAGAGCACCCCACTGCTCTATTCCCTGGTGTGTGTGTGTGTGTGTTGTGGTTCTGTATCTGCGTGTGTGTACACCTGTAATCACAGCCTCCACAGAGGATCTGAGTTGACAGTCGGCCCTCCCAGCAGCTTCTTCAGTCTCACGAAACACAAGAGAACAAGAGACACCAATATGGTAAACACATACACAGACACACATACTGTCGTTGTTGTCAGTTGCGTTCATAGCAAGGCCATCAACCTCCCAGCACACACACACACAAATGATTGATGAATGTTACGACAACACATTCCAGATCATGGTGACATCACTGTGGGAATCTTGTGCTTCTATTGGCTAGCGCTCCAACACATTGTAGAGGCGGGACATCCCTAAGCAGGTTGATCAATCACAACAGAGCCGGCCAGCTAACCAATCAGAGCAGACTGGGCTCTGGTTTCAGGCAGTGTGAGAAAATAAAGAGCTTTTTGAACATTAAAGCATGGAGACATGTCCCAGTAGAGACACTACATACTGATATACACCTGAACATCAGCAGGAGAGGACTCTTTAAAGTAGAGACACTACATACTGATATACACCTGAACATCAGCAGGAGAGGACTCTTTAAAGTAGAGACACTACATACTGATATACAGCTGAACATCAGCAGGAGAGGACTCTTTAAAGTAGAGACACTACATACTGATATACACCTGAACATCAGCAGGAGAGGACTCTTTAAAGTAGAGACACTACATACTGATATACACCTGGACATCAGCAGGAGAGGACTCTTTAAAGTAGAGACACTACATACTGATATACACCTGAACATCAGCAGGAGAGGACACTTTAAAGTAGAGACACTACATACTGATATACACCTGAACATCAGCAGGAGAGGACTCTTTAAAGTAGAGACACTACATACTGATATACACCTGAACATCAGCAGGAGAGGACTCTTTAAAGTAGAGACACTACATACTGATATACACCTGAACATCAGCAGGAGAGGACTCTTTAAAGTAGATACACTACATACTGATATACACCTGAACATCAGCAGGAGAGGACTCTTTAAAGTAGAGACACTACATACTGATATACACCTGAACATCAGCAGGAGAGGACTCTTTAAAGTAGAGACACTACATACTGATATACACCTGAACATCAGCAGGAGAGGACTCTTTAAAGTAGATACACTGCATACTGATACACACCTGAACATCAGCAGGAGAGGACTCTTTAAAGTAGATACACTGCAGTGCATACTGATATACACCTGAACATCAGCAGGAGAGGACTCTTTAAAGTAGAGACACTACATACTGATATACACCTGAACATCAGCAGGAGAGGACTCTTTAAAGTAGATACACTGCAGTGCATACTGATATACACCTGAACATCAGCAGGAGAGGACTCTAAAAAGTAGAGACACTACATACTGATATACACCTGAACATCAGCAGGAGAGGACTCTTTAAAGTAGAGACACTACATACTGATATACACCTGAACATCAGCAGGAGAGGACTCTTTAAAGTAGAGACACTACATACTGATATACACCTGAACATCAGCAGGAGAGGACTCTTTAAAGTAGAGACACTACATACTGATATACACCTGAACATCAGCAGGAGAGGACTCTTTAAAGTAGAGACACTACATACTGATATACACCTGAACATCAGCAGGAGAGGACTCTTTAAAGTAGAGACACTACATACTGATATACACCTGAACATCAGCAGGAGGACTCTTTAAAACCTCCCTCTAGTCTGAGTCTGAAGCAGCAGAAGGGATGATCTGTGTCCATTGAGAAGAGCCCAGAAAAGGGGGAATTTAATTATCAACTGCTTTAAGACCAGAGATGAAACACGGTCAGCCATGTGCAAACACTCCTGTCCACCTTTACCTTTAAACATGTGTGTGTCCGCCCTCTTCCACCTTTACATATTCAACTGTAATTCATTCCAACATGCTCTCACACAGCGGGCAGATAAGTGAGGAGAGGAGGCGTTATCTCTGCTGTCTGGGCTGCAACACAGGCAGACTGTTAACAAAACAAAGCAATTCCCCAGCACAAAGGCAGAGAGGGAGCAATCTATCATCGGGGGCCGGCAGCAGAAAGCGTTTGTTCGTTTGTTTCCGAGGTTTGCAATCTGCTGCAGAGAGGACGTAAAGGAAGAAGGCGAGCAGACTTAAACACTGCCAGTCAGGATGAAGAGCTGCTGGCAGGCGGCGGGAGAACTTACAGACAGAAAGCAGGAGAGATTTAGAAGAAAATAAAAGTACACACATCCTTTACTCAATAAGAAGTACAGATACTTGTGTTTAAAAATACTCTGGTAAAAGTAGAAGTACTGACTAAACTTCTTTACTCAAGTTGAAGTAAAGAACTATGGGCTTTGAAATGTACTTCAGTAAAAAGTACCTATAACTAGCAGCTGTTTTAAAGAGTACCTGACCTCCCTTTATATGAATAGAACAATAATGTCATTGTTAGCTAATGAATGTTTCCATGCTGAACAACGGCAACATGACAACGTTTCCATTGGTCCCTCTTCTTTAGAGAAGACCAGGAAATGATGGATACACGGATCGTGTTCAAATCAATAGGCACGCAATGACTCTAAAGAATAATGATCACGCCACCAAACACACATTCAGACTAAAGGAACCAGCTGTTTGGAAAATGAGAGAAGTAGAAAGTACAGGTATTTGGGTTCAACATGTAAGAAGTAGAAAGTACAGGTGTTTGTGTTCAACATGTAAGAAGTAGAAAGTACAGGTATTTGGGTTCAACATGTAAGAAGTAGAAAGTACAGGTATTTGGGTTCAACATGTAAGAAGTAGAAAGTACAGGTGTTTGTGTTCAACATGTGAGAAGTAGAAAGTACAGGTATTTGGGTTCAACATGTAAGAAGTAGAAAGTACAGGTGTTTGTGTTCAACATGTAAGAAGTAGAAAGTACAGGTATTTGGGTTCAACATGTAAGAAGTAGAAAGTACAGGTATTTGTGTTCAACATGTAAGAAGTAGAAAGTTCAGGTATTTGTGTTCAACATGTAAGAAGTAGAAAGTACAGGTATTTGAGTTCAACATGTAAGAAGTAGAAAGTACAGGTATTTGAGTTCAACATGTAAGAAGTAGAAAGTACAGGTATTTGGGTTCAACATGTAAGAAGTAGAAAGTTCAGGTATTTGTGTTCAACATGTAAGAAGTAGAAAGTACAGGTATTTGTGTTCAACATGTGAGAAGTAGAAAGTACAGGTATTTGTGTTCAACATGTGAGAAGTAGAAAGTACAGGTATTTGTGTTCAACATGTGAGAAGTAGAAAGTACAGGTATTTGGGTTCAACATGTAAGAAGTAGAAAGTACAGGTATTTGGGTTCAACATGTAAGAAGTAGAAAGTACAGGTATTTGTGTTCAACATGTAAGAAGTAGAAAGTACAGGTATTTGTGTTCAACATGTAAGAAGTATAAAGTACAGGTATTTGTGTTCAACATGTAAGAAGTATAAAGTACAGGTATTTGTGTTAAAATGTAAGAAGTAGAAAGTACAGGTATTTGTGTTCAACATGTAAGAAGTAGAAAGTACAGGTATTTGTGTTCAACATGTAAGAAGTAGAAAGTACAGGTATTTGGGTTAAAATGTAAGAAGTAGAAAGTACAGGTATTTGTGTTCAACATGTGAGAAGTAGAAAGTACAGGTATTTGGGTTCAACATGTAAGAAGTAGAAAGTACAGGTATTTGGGTTCAAGAAGAAGTCAAAGTAAAAAGCAATGGAGTAGTGGAGTAAAGTACTGATACCAGAAAAATGCACTTAAGTACAGTTACAAAGTATTTGTACCCCACTACTTCTTACCTCTGGTGGTTTAGAAGAAAATAATAAGAAGTGTTTGTTTTGTCTCCTGCTCGAAGAGAGGCTGGTCGTAGCTGCACAGCTTGCTTCCTAAATCGATGTTTTAAACACCTCGGAGAATATTTAAAGAGGCATTAGGTGATATTTTTCCTGTCCGCTGTAGGAAATGACCACAGTATATCACGGCTGCAGGGCCTGATCGATAGCAGTGACTCAGCACTTTCTCTGCCAGCTGCTGAGATTTCTGCCTTTCAACATTCATTCTCTCCGTGATTCAAGACGTTTCCAATCCTTCGCCGGCCGCTAGAGGACTGCTCTGTGAGACTGCGAACACTCATCAGTTTGGAAGGTTTAACAGTGTTGTCCAGCTGAAGAACAGAATCAATCCTGTGTTGCGCAGCTGAGGATTCACCAGCTGGTTGTAAACTAAAGGGAAACCAGGCGTCATGAAACCACTGAGTCATCTCTTTTCTTATCGGTTTCATTTCAACAGTGAAGTGATCAGACTATACTACCACGGACCCTAGACCATCACACGTACACAGAATATTGCACCACTGCAAGAACACTCAAGCCAAAATATATACTATATATATTTAAAAAAAATGTAGCCCAATAAATGACCCCATGCTAAAAACAACAAATAAAAAAAAAAAAAATCTAATATTTATCAGAAGGGTCTCCGGTTAAAGTCCCGATCGGTCCAAATAAATCACAAGTGTGGACTGGTAGTTGGAGAGGTGCTGGTTTACCTCCTGGACACTGCCGAGGTGCCATTGAGCAAGGCACCCAAACTGCTTCCTCGCACCGGAAGAACTGGCAGCCTTAAATCCTTCGTCTGTCTGCTCTTGGGTGCATCCTGCGCTGCTCAACCCTAACACATGTGCGTGTATTGAACTGTGTGTATTGAACTGTGTGTAATCACAACTGAGCTGCATTTCCCCGTGGGGAATACTAAAGGGTCTTCTTCTTCTTCTTAAATGCATTTTAGTTACCAGCAATTCTCTGAAGACAATAGAAATGTCATTGTTACTGAATATAACTTCTTTTTTTTTGGCAATGAGGCTCATTTGCATAGAAAGCGGCACTTTCACAGTAATGTATGCATAACCTCATTTAAAACACGCAAATGGCACAGGAACTATTTTCACCCTTTCCATGGTCACCATTTCCCCCTGAGATCTTCATCTGTGTCTAATAAATGCAGAACAATGATAAATTGCAGGGTTGACAACTCTCACGCATCTGGCGTGAGACACACGCTTTCACTCTCACGCTCTCACGTTGCCCAAACTATTCTCACGCCAAAAACAAGATGAACCGGCGATCGTTTTTGGTTGGTTACTTACAATGGCCCTTTCTCATTTCTCGAACTCCCCTCCTCGACTCCTATCCTCGA
>CM053244.1:43301920-43356920 GCA_028583405.1 Pogonophryne albipinna | reverse complement strand
TAATAGTAATAGAATAGCCCGCGGGCCCTGACACACACCATTAAAATGCAAACGAAGCTCAGTGATATAAAAACTGAGATCTATGTCAGGATGGAGAGATGGGAGAGAGATGAGCAGTGAATCACACCATCCAGAGATGGGAAGTAACTAAGTGCATTTACTCAATTTTGAGATAGGCCTACTTGTACTTTACTAGTATTTCCATTTGCTGCTGCTTTCTGCTTCTACTCCACTACAGTTCAGAGGTACATGGTGTACTTTTCCTCCACTACATGTATTTAATACCTTTAGTTACTTCACAGATGTGGATGAATGATGTGAAATATAATCAAGTGTTGAATCAGACTTTAGTTCCACCTGGAGTAAATCCACCAGCTACCCTGCAGTCTACAAAGTCATTCAGACTAGCTGCACCTTACCAGCTTTGAGAACACTTTCATGATCAATCATTATAAAACATATCATAGTATATTATTCTGAAATGGACCAATCTGCACAACGACTACTTTTACTGTCTTTCACTATATTTTGATGAGAATACTTTTCTACTTTCACTTGAGGAACATTTTGAATGCAGGACTTTTACTGTAACAGAGTATTCCTACACTCTCGTACTTCTACTTTTACTCAAGTACAAGATCTGAGTACTTCTACTTTTACTCAAGTACAAGATCTGAGTACTTCTACTTTTACTCAAGTACAAGATCTGAGTACTTCTACTTTTACTCAAGTACAAGATCTGAGTACTTCTACTTTTACTAAAGTACAACATCTGAGTACTTCTACTTTTACTCAAGTACAAGATCTGAGTACTTCTACTTTTACTAAAGTACAACATCTGAGTACTTCTACTTTTACTCAAGTACAAGATCTGAGTACTTCTACTTTTACTGAAGGATAAGATCTGAGTACTTCTACTTTTACTGAAGGACAAGATCTGAGTACTTCTACTTTTACTCAAGTACAAGATCTGAGTACTTCTACTTTTACTGAAGGACAAGATCTGAGTACTTCTACTTTTACTCAAGTACAAGATCTGAGTACTTCTACTTTTACTCAAGTACAAGATCTGAGTACTTCTACTTTTACTCAAGTACAAGATCTGAGTACTTCTACTTTTACTCAAGTACAATATCTGAGTACTTCTACTTTTTCCCAAGTACAAGATCTGAGTACTTCTACTTTTACTCAAGTACAAGATCTGAGTACTTCTACTTTTACTCAAGTACACGATCTGAGTACTTCTACTTTTACTCAAAAAGTACTGAGTACTCCGCCCCCCCCCCCCATCTATCTCCCAGTATATCAATGAAATCATCAAAGGAGAAACAAGCCTCCGTGTTTCATCGTCCGTTCAATACGCTGATGTTGCCATGCCAACTACACACATCCAGCCAGAGAGGTGCATGATGGGAAATGTTGCACCAGGGGCTGATGCAAGACTGAGTGTGTTTTTAGTTTCTAAATGCAGCTGTAAAGTGCAGATTAGAACCAATTTTGGGTTTTATTGTTCTCACTAAATTATTTAATGTTTTTAATTCAGCAGCAGATTAATTTTCTCTTTGGCTTTGTGTGATCAGCAAATACATAAACAATATGTGAGGAGATCTTAGGGAAGTTAATTAGAAGAACCTATCACATACACAAAGGCAATGCGTGGTGTTATTAATCTCTTCAATGTTTTCATTATCATTTTGTTTTAGTACGTTTTTGTTGCCGTTCGTCATTATCTGTGTAATATATTTTTTTAAATGCTCCTTAAAAGCTAACCAAAGCAATTTCTTAAACACAACATGAATAACTAAATAACAAAGAAAGACTACTTGGTGAATAAAGTGATAAATCCAGGAATTAAAGCAAAATATTCTCTGTGGAAAGTTGGTTGAGACCAAAATCGAGCTAAAAAGAAAGTAAATATTGGGCTCTCAAACATTAGAGGGACACATACACAACAACGATGGATGTTGCTCTGGATTTAAAACGCACAATACGTTTTTTCAGGTGGTTCCTTTTAGTTATTGCAGTTGGAGCTTGTTGTGTGATTCGGACCCACTTATTCTCCGTGCTTTTGCAGACAACGTATAAGACTTGTGCTTTTAAATTGAGGTTTTTATTGTCAAGTGTTTTAGGCCATCTGTTTGCCTGAATGTATCTATGCTGCTTTTTGTATTTATTACAGCACTTTGGTCATATCTGTTGTTTTTAAATGTGCTATATAGATAAAGTTGGATTGGGTCTCGCCGCAGCTGGGATGATAGTAAGTGGACTTTGTCGCCTTGATCAGATTATTTAGGCAAAGCAAAGCACTTTTCAATAACAAGGCAATTCAAAGTGCTTTTCAAAACAACATTAAAAGACAGTTATACTAAAAAAACACACCATAAAATTATATTTGAAAGCAAGCCAAGAGAAAACAAATTCAAACTAGCTCAAATAGAATAAGATAGTTACACTAAAACGCCATATGATACGTTATTTGATTAAATAGAAAAGACAAAGAGTGCATACAAATAAATGATAAAGCTATTTTTTTCAGTACATCACATCATCCGTTCTTAGGCCTGCATGTTTTTCATTAAGCTACTTTCTGCTTCAGTCTTTGCATTACATTTTCCTAAATATAGTGTGTGTTGTGAAGTTCTTGATCCCTTCGCTGACCCTCTTCAGTGTGTGTGAAGGAATAAGAGGCTCATGAAGCCTTCACACACACGACAAGCTCTCACTGCAGAGACAAAAGCAGCTCGTGTGGTCGCGCCTGTAGACTGAGAGACGTTGGAGGGCTAGGAGCTGATTCATCAGTCACGCCGGGTTTACAGAGACGTTGTGAGGGAGTGCATCAGCCTGAGTAACAATACAAGTACGTCACGTGTGCCGCCCAGCTGGTCGTTGACTCGTGATGGATGGGAGGAGAGAAAGGCCAGAGCTAATGAAGCAACTTTGATATGACAGCATGGACTCGGGGGATCCCTGCTTACAACATCAAGGAGGATTGCTCACCAACACCACAGAGTAAGAGAAGCCCAGGGAAATATGACACTGATTAATGGCACAAGAATCAATTAGCGCTACAGCATCGACGTTTTTCCTGTCGCTCAAATGATCAGACGCTGCCGCCTTTGAAATGCAAACGAGGCACCTCAGAGAAGGAAAGAAATGTGTGTCACAACACAACCAATGTCTCTGCCAGTCATACGAGCCGCGGCGTCATCCGTTGTTAGCTACAGTTAGCTAATTATTAATGGGCCTCGCTCCATGAGTGGGAAGGGAGCAGACTCTTTAAAGTAGAGACACTACATACTGATATACACCTGAACATCAGCAGGAGAGGACTCTTTAAAGTAGAGACACTACATACTGATATACACCTGAACATCAGCAGGAGAGGACTCTTTAAAGTAGAGACACTACATACTGATATACACCTGAACATCAGCAGGAGAGGACTCTTTAAAGTAGAGACACTACATACTGATATACACCTGAACATCAGCAGGAGAGGACTCTTTAAAGTAGAGACACTACATACTGATATACACCTGAACATCATCAGGAGAGGACTCTTTAAAGTAGAGACACTACATACTGATATACACCTGGACATCAGCAGGAGAGGACTCTTTAAAGTAGAGACACTACATACTGATATACACCTGAACATCAGCAGGAGAGGACTCTTTAAAGTAGAGACACTACATACTGATATACACCTGAACATCAGCAGGAGAGGACTCTTTAAAGTAGAGACACTACACACTGATATACACCTGAACATCAGCAGGAGAGGACTCTTTAAAGTAGAGACACTACATACTGATATACACCTGAACATCAGCAGGAGAGGACTCTTTAAAGTAGAGACACTACATACTGATATACACCTGGACATCAGCAGGAGAGGACTCTTTAAAGTAGAGACACTACATACTGAAATAAATAAATGGAAAACATGTTGTTTATCACTTCATCCAGTGGTGACACACATCAGCCACTTCAGTCTAACCATTACATTTTCCTAAATAAAGTGGGTGTTGTGGAGCTCTTGATCCCTTCGCTGACCCCCAAGAAGAAGAAGAAGAAGAAGAAGAAGAAGAAGATGAAGAAGAAGATGAAGAAGAAGATGAAGAAGTAGAAGAAGAAGAAGATGAAGAAGAAGATGAAGAAGAAGATGAAGAAGAAGATGAAGAAGTAGAAGAAGAAGAAGATGAAGAAGTAGAAGAAGAAGAAGATGAAGAAGAAGAAGAAGAAGAAGAAGAAGAAGAAGAAGAAGAAGAAGAAGAAGAAGAAGTAGAAGGACGACGAGAGAAGCAAAAAAAGGGCCGGCCTGGCTGCTTCGAGGGAATCCAAATGTGATGTCACTGCTAATCCCATCAGGAAAACACAGCTAAAGCCACCGCCGCCGGCCAGCAGTCACACAGATTGTTCATGGCAGCAGCCTCGGTTTGGAAGTGACTATAAATAGGAGTGCAGAGCCGCCGGTGCTGTCAATGAGGACGAGGTGGCAGACGACTCTCCTCTGAAGGGGGGTGGTCGCGAGGAGAAAGGAGAGGAGGATTCCCCCTGTGACTTCATGCCAAAGCGCTCTTCCCCAATGTCATGCTCTCACCCTGACACTCGGGCAGAGCAGCCGCGAGGCAGCAGAAAAACTCTAACTCTGCACCGGTTGGCAGAGACTTTGCAGACTGCAGAGAGTCAGAACGTACCGTTATATTTGGTGTTACACTTCAGCTCAATAGTTGCTGGTGTGCTGACTCGCTGCAGGCTGAGAACATTTAAGGTCGATATCATTGCCTTTGAAGTCATTTAAATGGGAGGGTTAGATAGATTCAAGATTCAAGTCTGTTATTGTCATGTGTACATAGCTACAGTGTAGATAAGTACATGGACATCTGAGGTCACAGGCTCCTCCAACAGTGCAACACAATAACACAGATAAAATAGTGCAAGTAAATACAAATACAATGGAATAGAAATAGTGCAAAAATGGATGGATGGATGGATGGATGGATGGATGGATGGATGGATGGATGGATGGATGGATGGATGGATGGATGGATGGATGGATGGATAGATGGATGGATGGATGGATGGATGGATGGATGGATGGATGGATAGATGGATGGATGGATAGATGGATAGATAGATGGTTAGAAAGATACTTTATTGATCCTAATTTTGGAAGTTATTTTTGTCACAGAAGTGTGTTCAGACATTAAAATACAATACTTAAAATACTTTGAAAACGTGGAAAAGAGAATTAAGAATTACAAATTCAATACAAAAATGTAAATATTATATCAAATATAAACAATATAATAATAATTCTGGATATTTAAAATAAAAAGTCAAAAATACTACAGGGTTAGGGTTAGGGAAGGTGAACGTCATGTTTTTTTAAACCACACTTTGATCTTTAACAATGTGGTTTTTGGGCCTAATCTAAAGCAAACCGGGAACATTGCACTCTTATGTCAGAAAATATTTTTCTTTTATCAAATTATTATTATTATTATTATTGCAAATGCTTTGCTTGAAATATAAACTATGAGCCTGAACAACCGCCTCTGTCAAGTGAAGTCTGGACGGGTTTGTTTGTTCAAATAAAAGGCATTTTCTTTTTTATTTCATTGGTTAAAACAAGTTATCTTCTCCTGTGTTAGTGAAACAATAGTCTTGTATGTTTCCTTCCTAATTCTGCTGATATGTGGTCAAGATCAACACCAACGTTAAAAGAAGCCCAACAGTGCGGCTTTTTCCATGATATCCAGGTAGAAATTTGGAGGGTTATTTTCAAATATATATCCAAATAGTTAACATTAGGCGGTTTCACACCGGAGTACTTTTCCCAGGAATAGTTCCGATAGTTCCTGGGATTTTGCGTTCACACCAAAGATATCTGGAACTAGAACTTCTTTTTGCGAACCTTTTCACCCTTTTCAGTCCCTGCTAGAGAGCAGGGACTTTCCTGGGGAGAAAAAGATTCCAATTTCTGATTGACCGGGCGAATTGCAAACCACACCCCGTAAAACTCTGAAAAGTTTTTGTGAAGCCGCCATTTTATTCGCTCGCATTAGCATTATTAGCATTATTAGCATTAGCCCAGCGCACAAACACAGAGAGACTAACTTATGGCAACACAAAACATGGGAGCGGTGGAAATGAGGAGGTGTCGGCGCTTCTGGCGATTTACTCGGAAGGCTTCAGTAGTAACTCCGGGGACTTCGGGCGGCAGTATACGCTGTGAAGTTGTTTGCGGCCTGCCAGTAAACCCAGAGCAGAAAAAGAAGAAGTGACATCCGCCGCTCCCTCAGGGACTTATTCCGGTGTGAACGCGATTTACTTGATAGTTCCAGGAAATAAAAGTTCCGGGGAAAAGTACTCTGTGTGAAAGCACCATATGTATTTAGTATCTCTACTGGGACATGTCTCCATGCTTTAATGTTCAAAAAGCTCTTTATTTGTCTCATATACTGCCTGTGCTGCAACACCTCTTTTCACCCTCTGTCTGAAACCAGAGCCCAGTCTGCCCTGATTGGTTAGCTGGCCGGCTCTGTTGTGAAGGGTCAACCGCTTAGAGATGTCCCGCCCCTTAGCCTATCACGTTCAATGTACTAAAACAACACACTAGAGGAGAGGGAAAACCTTGAAAAAGCAAAATACGGTGAAAGGGCTGAAAATGTGTTGGAGCTCTAGCCAATAGAAGCGTAAAGTCTTACATATTGATGTCACTATGTTCTGGAAGCAGAAAGAAACGATATAACACACTCCAGGAAAGCGAACAGGTGTGGGGGAGATAACACAGGGATTCTAGCCTTTGCAGACCAATTACATGCAACAAGACCTACAGTATAGAACACACTACAGGAAAGGGGAAACTCCTAAAAGCATATATGGCCTATTTAAATCTGTATCTGACATAATGTACACTGAAAATTGAACTAGCTTCCTCAAATAGATGTATTCTGTTGACTTTTAGAAAGGGGTAAGATGTACTTTTCTTCAAATGCAAACCGTTTCCAGACGCCTCCTCACAGTTGATTAGGAAGTCAGAGCTGCGAGCTAACTAGCCGCCGCTGAGTGACAGCGCTGAATCCTCAGTGTGTTTAAGAACAGGGATCAGATAATGTGATCCGCGGACGGATTATGCAGATCCAGAAACATGCATCACAAAGCGGAGGAAAAAAGAGCTGCTGTGGCAGAGCGTGTCTGCGGGGGCTTTAACACGAGTCCCAGGCGTGAGCTTCCTCATGACTGCCAGCATACATGACTAAATTGCAGGATGGATTAGGCACATGTACACCCATGTGTTTGAAGAAGAAGAAGTGAAGTCGGGGAAACTCACACGAGGAGCTGTTCATGCCAGAAAGGGATTATGTTCTTTGGGGGGGAAATCTTCCCTGACAGACTCACAGAGTACAACGACTCTACAGGAGAGTCTACTGGTGGCACTAATACAGAAATATATCTGTAACTCACACCGCTGTGATTCAAGTCCAGAGTCTAAACACACACACTTAATGCTTCTGGCAACCAGAGGTGGGAAGTAGTGGAGTACAAATACTTTGTTACTCTACTTAAGTACATGTCTCTGGTATCAGTACTTTACTCCACTATGTATTTTTCTGACGACTTTCTACTTTGACTTCTTACATTTTGAACACAAATACCTGTACTTTCTACTTCTTACATGTTGAACCCAAATACCTGTACTTTCTACTTCTTACATGTTGAACACAAACACCTGTACTTTCTACTTCTCACATGTTGAACCCAAATACCTGTACTTTCTACTTCTTACATGTTGAACCCAAATACCTGTACTTTCTACTTCTTACATGTTGAACACAAACACCTGTACTTTCTACTTCTTACATGTTGAAACCAAATACCTGTTCTTTCTACTTCTTACATGTTGAACACAAACACCTGTACTTTCTACTTCTTACATGTTGAACCCAAATACCTGTACTTTCTACTTCTTACATGTTGAACCCAAATACCTGTACTTTCTACTTCTTACATGTTGAACCCAAATACCTGTACTTTCTACTTCTAACATGTTGAACCCAAATACCTGTACTTTCTACTTCTTACATGTTGAACACAAATACCTGTACTTTATACTTCTTACATGTTGAACACAAATACCTGTACTTTCCACTTCTTACATGTTGAACCCAAATACCTGTACTTTCTACTTCTAACATGTTGAACACAAATACCTGTACTTTCTACTTCTTACATGTTGAAACCAAATACCTGTTCTTTCTACTTCTTACATGTTGAACACAAACACCTGTACTTTCTACTTCTTACATGTTGAACCCAAATACCTGTACTTTCTACTTCTTACATGTTGAACCCAAATACCTGTACTTTCTACTTCTTACATGTTGAACCCAAATACCTGTACTTTCTACTTCTTACATGTTGAACACAAATACCTGTACTTTCTACTTCTTACATGTTGAACACAAATACCTGTACTTTCTACTTCTTACATGTTGAACCCAAATACCTGTACTTTCTACTTCTAACATGTTGAACACAAATACCTGTACTTTCTACTTCTTACATGTTAAACCCAAATAGCTGTACTTTCTACTTCTAACATGTTGAACACAAATACCTGTACTTTCTACTTCTTACATGTTGAACACAAATACCTGTACTTTCTACTTCTTACATGTTGAACCCAAATACCTGTACTTTCTACTTCTAACATGTTGAACACAAATACCTGTACTTTCTACTTCTTACATGTTGAACTCAAATACCTGTACTTTCTACTTCTTACATGTTGAACCCAAATACCTGTACTTTCTACTTCTAACATGTTGAACACAAATACCTGTACTTTCTACTTCTTACATGTTGAACCCAAATACCTGTACTTTCTACTTCTTACATGTTGAACCCAAATACCTGTACTTTCTACTTCTTACATGTTGAACACAAATACCTGTACTTTCTACTTCTTACATTTTGAACACTAATACCTGTACTTTCTACTTCTTACATGTTGAACCCAAATACCTGTACTTTCTACTTCTTACATGTTGAACACACATACCTGTACTTTCTACTTCTTAAATGTTGAACCCAAATACCTGTACTTTCTACTTCTCACATGTTGAACACAAATACCTGTACTTTCTACTTCTTACATGTTGAACACAAATACCTGTACTTTCTACTTCTTACATGTTGAACACAAATACCTGTACTTTCTACTTCTTAAATGTTGAACTCAAATACCTGTACTTTCTACTTCTTACATGTTGAACACAAATACCTGTACTTTCTACTTCTTACATGTTGAACCCAAATACCTGTACTTTCTACTTCTTACATGTTGAACTCAAATACCTGAACTTTCTACTTCTTACATGTTGAACCCAAATACCTGTACTTTCTACTTCTTACATGTTGAACTCAAATACCTGTACTTTCTACTTCTTACATGTTGAACACAAATACCTGTACTTTCTACTTCTTACATGTTGAACACAAATACCTGTACTTTCTACTTCTTACATGTTGAACCCAAATACCTGTACTTTCTACTTCTTACATGTTGAACACAAATACCTGTACTTTCTACTTCTCACATGTTGAACAAAAATACCTGTACTTTCTACTTCTTACATGTTGAACACAAATACCTGTACTTTCTACTTCTTACATGTTGAACACAAATACCTGTACTTTCTACTTCTTACATTTTGAACACAAATACCTGTACTTTCTACTTCTTACATGTTGAACCCAAATACCTGTACTTTCTACTTCTTACATGTTGAACACAAATACCTGTACTTTCTACTTCTCACATTTTCCAAACAGCTGGTTCCTTTAGTCTGAATGTGTGTTTGGTGGCGTGATCATTATTATTCAGAGTCATTGCGTGCCTATTGATTTGAACACGATCCGTGTATCCATCATTTCCTGGTCTTCTCTAAAGAAGAGGGACCAATGAAAACGTTGTCATGTTGCCGTTGTTCAGCATGGAAACATTCATTAGCTAACAATGACATTATTGTTCTATTCATATAAAGGGAGGTCAGGTACTCTTTAAAACAGCTGCTAGTTATGGGTACTTTTTACTGAAGTACATTTCAAAGCCTCTTTACTTTTACTTGAGTAAAGAAGTTTAGTCAGTACTTCTACTTTCACCAGAGTATTTTTAAACAAGAGTATCTGTACTTCTACTTGAGTAAAGGAGGTTTGCCATCTCTGATGGCAACAACTGCACATGTTGAGGACGTCACTTTGATCCTCAGACTTTATGAAGCACAGGGAGGAAGTCTTATCAAGCTGCTTCAGTTTCATTAGGTTAAAGATGTAATCCTGACTGATGTCAAATAGAGGCAGAATGAGAAACCAAATGTGAAGGTAACTACAAAAATGTAGAAGGGAAATCATGAGCTCATTCTTGGACACGTGATTTGCATTGAAGCATATAATGCTGCTCAGTGTTACGGCTGTATTTGTTCCCTGTTTCTTTTCCCCCTCGTTCTTCTCCCCAGGGACTGCTGTGTTTTTACCTCGTAGCCTACAGTAGTATTGATATTTGTGCATTTCACATGTTGATTATAATTAATCCTACGGCTTTTATCATTTTAAAGGTGTCTTTCTTTGTTGTATTTGAGTCAGTGGTGGAATGTGTTAAGATCACTGTTAAGATCGCGGAAAAGGTAGGACCCGAATGCAGACTACAAAAACGGAAAAAGGTTTAGAAACCAAAAGCGAGCTTTATTTAAAAGCTGATAACAAAAAAATTGCATAAATCAAAACGGTGGCACAGGAAAAACAATAACACAAAAACTGACAGTGAGAAACATGGAAGAAGACCGGAGAGGAAAACATGAAACGTGACGGGAGGACAAACAAACAATGAACCAACAGGGGAACACGGGAAGAGACAAGACTAAATACAGGGAGTGGTAATCACGAGACGAGATACAGCCGGGCAGGGGAGGAGAAACACAAGGGCAACAGGTGAACACAATCAGACACACCAGGGAAACTAACGACAGGGAGGAAAACACAGGGAGAAGGACCAGACAAGAAACAAAGAGGAAAACATGAGACAGGGAGAACAGAACAGCAAAATAAACCCAAACCTAGACATCCAAAACTAAAAACGTGACATAACATAAGAATCGTGACAGAATGTTGTTAGCCACCTAACGGTGGGGCGTAATAAAAGAGAAGGGTATGAAATTGCTCCATTTGTATTTAGCAAATCTCCTTTACATCCAAAAAACTGCACAAACTGAACTCCGTATTTCACACATTTCTGACTGAGTTTAGGCAGGTCAGAATGTTTTTAAGGTTAAGTGAAAGCTAAATCACAGCTGCTAACCTACACAGGTGTTTTCACTTGTATACTGATTGGATCTCAGGTTATTCCAACCTGTAATCAGCCCAAACTATATATCTGTGTGTGTGAGAGTGTATGTGTGTAGTCTATATGTATCAATCCATACTAATATATTCACACTTAAAGTATTATCCTACAGTACAGCACAGCTAACAGAGAAGAGATAACATATCTGATCCTTTAGAACAGAGGTGCCCAGTACGTCGACCGCGGGGGCAATGCTGGTAGATCGCGAGTCATTCATAAAAAAAAAAATCCAGCTCCGTTAAAATAGACAAGACAGGTTTTGATCCCTCCTCCCTTGGCCTCCCTGCCACTTAATTCAGGAGTTTACTTGATTGACAGAAAAAGCGACCTATCGCTTTCCAGTCTGTTAACCCAGAATGCAAAGCGATACAAAATCAGTCAAGTGCCGGGAAAACTCAAATTAAGTTAAAGAGACAAACAACAAAATGAGTGCGGGACCGAGCAAGAAGCTAAAGACATACCACTTCCACCCAGAATGGGAGGAAGAATATTTTGCTGTGATGTCACATTCAAAGGTTATTTGCCTTATTTGTAAAGCAAGCGTCGCTCTGCCAAAGAAAGGTAACGTGGAGAGGCACTATCGGAGTGTTCACAAGGCATATGACAGCTACTTCCCTCCGAGTAGCGAGTTGAGAAAGAGAAAGGTCATGTATTATTGCTACACAAACATTATCTCGCAGTGTTAGTGTCGCCAACTCGTTTCTAACATGCAAAAAGACAAACAAATGCGTCTATGGTCGGTGTATTTTTGATCTTTCCAATCGAGACGAGATCTCTCCCCCGTCTGTGTGCGAGGGGGCGGGGCAGTTTACACACACGCAGCTGCTCCATGCAGCAACACACGAAGGAGATGGCGGAGAGAAGCGCTCCAAGGTGTGGTTAAATGTTACCCGTCTTGAGGTGGACAATGCTCCTTGCCAAGAGAGTTTAGCATGTAAGGGCGGTGACACGAGCAATTTGTCTAAACATTTAGCAAAAGTGCTCCACATCCAGACGGAGGAATGCACCGGCTGTCTTTCTAGTAGCTCTGTAGCCCCATCCACGAGTAACGTTTCCACGTCAGGTGTTCTGTATGCTAGCAGCAACACACAGAGTTAACTACATGATACAAACATGGGTTAATGATTAGAGGTAACTTAGTTATTTAGTTTGTTAAAGTTTCAGCTATTCTGTTTACGGTTCTGTCATCAGATTATTTAATACGATTTGTTAAAACACTGTTGTTTCTTTTGATGTGAAATATTATTTATTTAATTTAAATAAAAAGCAATGTTAGTTTAAGTTAATTTAATAATATATGTATTTTTGAATCAAGTATTCATCTTTATTGTCTTCATTGCTAGTTTCCACATGCCTAAAACAACCTCAAGCTAAATCTAAAAGTTGCTAAATCAGAGCGTTTGAGAAATTGTGCAAGGCATACAGTAATAGTCCGAATAGTCGATTCATCGTTTCATTAATCGATAGATTAATCGATTATCAAATGAGTCGTTTGTTGCAGCCCTATTGTAGTTATCACATGTATAAATAAAACGTGTTATTCAGCAACCCTTGCAATTTGGGATTTTATTTTTGGTTGGTAGACCTCGGTGAGCTGGTCATTTCAAAAGTAGCTCACCAGCCAAAAAGGGCACCCCTGCTTTAGAACAAACACTATGCTCTTTTTAAAGGTTTAACTAACACTGTAATCCTGATAGTAATCCCCAATGTATAGTAATGTAACAGTAATCTGATTACTTATTTTCTATGTAACCTTAAGGGAATACAGTTTTTTGTATCCTGATAATCGCGTTACATGTAATCCATTACACCCCCCCACCCCCCGAAAGCCAGGTCAGTTAGCATCGCTCATGTTAGCATAGCCTCACAGACAACCTCAAGTTTCAAGGCTTTATCATCATGCGCACATTAGCTACAGTGTATATGTCAATGACAAATTGAAGTCACAGGCTCCTCCAACAGTGCAACATGAATATATAGGCTATAGGACATGATGAAATAGTGCAATATCAACACATGATGTTGAATAACCTGCCAGAGACGTACGGTAACTCTGTGTGTTATCACTCCCACAATTCCCCACTTGCACGCTAATGCTTGTGTTTTCTGAAACTCTGTGAGATCTCTCGCTGCTTCCACAGCTCGTCGCAGTAATAACAGATGGTTCTCCTGCAGACCGGCTTCCCTACTGCGTCTGCAGACGATCGTAAAACGAGCCTCGTGGAAACGAAGCTGCTCCATCAGGGCCACAATATCTTGTCATGCGAATAAAACGTGCAGCTGAATAACAATATGGTACAATGTCAGGCAATGACAGACGCCTCTCTGGGGAACAGCCGTGTGACCCGGGAGATAGTGTGTGTGTGTGTGTGTGTGTGTGTGTGTGTGTGTGTGTGTGTGTGTGTGTGTGTGTGTGTGTGTGTGTGTGTGTGTGTGTGTGTGTGTGTGTGTGTGTGTGTGTGTGTGTGTGTGTGTGTGTGTGTGTGTGTGTGTGTGTGTGTGTGTGTGTGTGTGTGTGTGTGTGTGTGTGTGTGTGTGTGTGTGTGTGTGTGTGTGTGTGCGTGTGCGTGCGTGTGTGAGACAGAATAGGACAGTAAAGAGAGATAGGAAAGGGATTTCATGCAGGAAAGGAAATTGATCTTTTGTCTCGGCAGTTCTGTTCTGCATGTTAATGCCAATGAAGCACACTGAATTAAACTAAGTGTAAAAGAGTAGAGCTCTTTCCCAACGGCACACTGTATGTAATCCTACAGCTGTGTGTCAGCACAATCAATGAAGACACCAGAATGTACCAGAATGCAGATTCATTAGAATATTGGTAAAGATCTTTACCGTTGACCGCGTCGCTACAATCAATGCTTTTGATTCAATTCAAGATTCAAGACTTTATTGTCATTAGCACATTAGCTACAGAGTAGATATGTCACAGGCTCCTCCAACAGAGCAACATGAATATATATAGGACAGAGAACAAATAAAACAGATACAATGGTGAAAGAGAATGTTTCAGATGTGCAAGTAAATACAAATAAAATAGAAATAGTGCAGGAAGAGTCTATAAAGTAAATGGAATATATATATTAGATAAATAATTTGCAAGAATCGTATCAATTTGAATAAGATCCTATGAAATGCAGCCCAGCTGAGGTCAGTCAGTGACAGCAACGTGACATGTCACTGGTTCAATGGAACACATAGCTGATTTAAAGGACATTGAGGACTCTTTAAAGTAGAGACACTACACACTGATACACCTGAACCTCAGCAGGAGGGGACTCTTTAAAGTAGAGACACTACATACTGTTATACACCTGAACCTCAGCAGGAGAGGACTCTTTAAAGTAGAGACACTACATACTGATATACACCTGAACATCATCAGGAGAGGACTCTTTAAAGTAGAGACACTACATACTGATATACACCTGAACATCAGCAGGAGATGACTCTTTAAAGTAGAGACACTACATATTGATATACACCTGAACATCAGCAGGAGAGGACTCTTTAAAGTAGAGACACTACATACTGATATACACCTGAACATCAGCAGGAGATGACTCTTTAAAGTAGAGACACTACATACTGTTATACACCTGAACCTCAGCAGGAGAGGACTCTTTAAAGTAGAGACACTACATACTGATATACACCTGAACATCAGCAGGAGAGGACTCTAAAAAGTAGAGACACTACATACTGATATACACCTGAACATCAGCAGGAGAGGACTCTTTAAAGTAGAGACACTACATGCTGATATACACCTGAACATCAGCAGGAGATGACTCTTTAAAGTAGAGACACTACATACTGATATACAACTGAACATCATCAGGAGAGGACTCTTTAAAGTAGAGACACTACATGCTGATATACACCTGAACATCAGCAGGAGAGGACTCTTTAAAGTAGAGACACTACATACTGATATACACCTGAACATCAGCAGGAGAGGACTCTTTAAAGTAGAGACACTACATACTGATATACACCTGAACATCAGCAGGAGAGGACTCTAAAAAGTAGAGACACTACATACTGATATACACCTGAACATCAGCAGGAGAGGACTCTTTAAAGTAGAGACACTACATGCTGATATACACCTGAACATCAGCAGGAGAGGACTCTTTAAAGTAAAGACACTACATACTGATATACACCTGAACATCAGCAGGAGAGCACTCTTTAAAGTAAATACACTACATACTGATATACACCTGAACATCAGCAGGAGAGGACTCTTTAAAGTAGAGACACTACATACTGATATACACCTGAACATCATCAGGAGAGGACTCTTTAAAGTAGAGACACTACATACTGATATACACCTGAACATCAGCAGGAGATGACTCTTTAAAGTAGAGACACTACATGCTGATATACACCTGAACATCAGCAGGAGATGACTCTTTAAAGTAGAGACACTACATACTGATATACACCTGAACATCATCAGGAGAGGACTCTTTAAAGTAGAGACACTACATGCTGATATACACCTGAACATCAGCAGGAGATGACTCTTTAAAGTAGAGACACTACATACTGGTATACACCTGAACATCAGCACAAGAGGACTCTTTAAAGTAGAGACACTACATACTGATATACACCTGAACATCAGCAGGAGAGGACTCTTTAAAGTAGAGACACTACATACTGATATACACCTGAACATCAGCAGGAGATGACTCTTTAAAGTAGAGACACTACATACTGGTATACACCTGAACATCAGCACAAGAGGACTCTTTAAAGTAGAGACACTACATACTGATATACACCTGAACATCATCAGGAGAGGACTCTTTAAAGTAGAGACACTACATGCTGATATACACCTGAACATCAGCAGGAGATGACTCTTTAAAGTAGAGACACTACATACTGGTATACACCTGAACATCAGCACGAGAGGACTCTTTAAAGTAGAGACACTACATACTGATATACACCTGAACATCAGCAGGAGAGGACTCTTTAAAGTAGAGACACTACATACTGATATACACCTGAACATCAGCAGGAGAGGACTCTTTAAAGTAGAGACACTACATACTGATATACACCTGAACATCAGCAGGAGAGGACTCTTTAAAGTAGAGACACTACATACTGATATACACCTGAACATCAGCAGGAGAGGACTCTTTAAAGTAGAGACACTACATACTGATATACACCTGAACATCAGCAGGAGAGGACTCTTTAAAGTAGAGACACTACATACTGATATACACCTGAACATCAGCAGGAGAGGACTCTTTAAAGTAGAGACACTACATACTGATATACACCTGAACATCAGCAGGAGAGGACTCTAAAAAGTAGAGACACTACATACTGATATACACCTGAACATCAGCAGGAGAGGACTCTTTAAAGTAGAGACACTACATACTGATATACACCTGAACATCAGCAGGAGAGGACTCTTTAAAGTAGAGACACTACATACTGATATACACCTGATCATCAGCAGGAGAGGACTCTTTAAAGTAGAGACACTACATACTGATATACACCTGAACATCAGCAGGAGAGGACTCTTTAAAGTAGAGACACTACATACTGATATACACCTGATCATCAGCAGGAGAGGACTCTTTAAAGTAGAGACACTACATACTGATATACACCTGAACATCAACAGGAGAGGACTCTTTAAAGTAGAGACACTACATACTGATATACACCTGAACATCAGCAGGAGATGATTCTTTAAAGTAGAGACACTACATACTGGTATACACCTGAACATCAGCACAAGAGGACTCTTTAAAGTAGAGACACTACATACTGATATACACCTGAACATCAGCAGGAGAGGACTCTTTAAAGTAGAGACACTACATACTGATATACACCTGAACATCAGCAGGAGATGACTCTTTAAAGTAGAGACACTACATACTGGTATACACCTGAACATCAGCACAAGAGGACTCTTTAAAGTAGAGACACTACATACTGATATACACCTGAACATCATCAGGAGAGGACTCTTTAAAGTAGAGACACTACATGCTGATATACACCTGAACATCAGCAGGAGATGACTCTTTAAAGTAGAGACACTACATACTGGTATACACCTGAACATCAGCACGAGAGGACTCTTTAAAGTAGAGACACTACATACTGATATACACCTGAACATCAGCAGGAGAGGACTCTTTAAAGTAGAGACACTACATACTGATATACACCTGAACATCAGCAGGAGAGGACTCTTTAAAGTAGAGACACTACATACTGATATACACCTGAACATCAGCAGGAGAGGACTCTTTAAAGTAGAGACACTACATACTGATATACACCTGAACATCAGCAGGAGAGGACTCTTTAAAGTAGAGACACTACATACTGATATACACCTGAACATCAGCAGGAGAGGACTCTTTAAAGTAGAGACACTACATACTGATATACACCTGAACATCAGCAGGAGAGGACTCTTTAAAGTAGAGACACTACATACTGATATACACCTGAACATCAGCAGGAGAGGACTCTTTAAAGTAGAGACACTACATACTGATATACACCTGATCATCAGCAGGAGAGGACTCTTTAAAGTAGAGACACTACATACTGATATACACCTGAACATCAGCAGGAGAGGACTCTTTAAAGTAGAGACACTACATACTGATATACACCTGATCATCAGCAGGAGAGGACTCTTTAAAGTAGAGACACTACATACTGATATACACCTGAACATCAGCAGGAGAGGACTCTTTAAAGTAGAGACACTACATACTGATATACACCTGAACATCAACAGGAGAGGACTCTTTAAAGTAGAGACACTACATACTGATATACACCTGGACATCAGCAGGAGAGGACTCTTTAAAGTAGAGACACTAGATACTGATATACACCTGAACATCAGCAGGAGAGGACTCTTTAAAGTAGAGACACTACATACTGATATACACCTGAACATCAACAGGAGAGGACTCTTTAAGTCCTCTGTTTTTAGGGAACTTGATAAACATGTGTTGCTGTGAGAGTAACATGTAAAGCTCTGCTCACTGTGAGCATCAGAACTTCAACATGCTGCTCTGAAACGAATGACTAGCTGTTGACAATGAAAACACTAAAGTGCTAAATTGATGATCATTCTCACTTTGGGATTTCATGCACATCCCCAAACTTTCAGAACTCCAAAAAGGCTTAAGGGGATTACATGTCAATCTGCGCCGTAATGACTCCCAGTTTGAATGTGACTTGATGTCTCTTCACTGTTTGCCATGCGCTGATAAGCTCCATTTAACTTCATCAATCTTTGCTCTGTCGCTTCCTCTCGCCTAAGTTCTCCTTGTGAGCGATTAGATGTCTTTTCCCCGGCATGTCTGATCCATGTTTTCACAACGTAGCGCTAGCAGAGTTGACATGTTTTCCAAAGCGAGAGGGTCAATCACAGCGTGGGGAATTCGTTTTGACTCCTAATTCTCTGGGTTGTCACAGCACGGCGACTTTGATTTTCGGGGAGCCGGCGGCTTTTTCTCGCTCGCGGGCTCCCTTCCAGAAGCTTTGTGCCTTTGCAACGATCCCATCAACTTACTCACAGCCTTCACAACGCATTACAGTTCCTCTGCCAGGCTCTGTCTTCTGAAAAGGATGGTGCTCCAGGGTCATCTTCCATATTTGTTCAGAAAGATGCTTGTTGATATCTTGTCGATGCACATTAGCTCACAGTTTGACGGTTTGTTGCTGAACTCGACTGACGCTTCTCTCTGAGTTCAAGAAATGTTATGAAGCAACAATAGGGACAAAGACGGAACTTCACTAATGATTAGTGTTACTTTCCAATGAACAACAATCTACATCATTAACATACTATATTCAGACCAAGGCACAGTTTCATCCCACAGGCCATAAGACTGTTGAACACCTGAACTTTTGAACGAACATCCATAACATTCATCTGTTCGCAACTCATATATATATATCAATATTCCAATTACTTGTATATAGACTATTCTGCACTATTTCTATTATATTCTATTTTATTGTATTTACTTGCACTATTACCAGTTTTATTGCTGCACTGTTGAAGGAGCCTGTGACTTACGATTGTCATTGTTATAACTCCACTGTAGCTATATACGTTTGACAATAAAAGCCTTGAATCGTTGAATCGTTGAATATTCCTCCAGAGCTTTTCCTGATGTGAAAAGTCACAAAAAACGACTCTTTTTAATGGAAGTTTAAAGGTAGGGTAGGTAAGAATGGAGAAACCAACTCGAGTGCGCTAGAATTTGAAAGTACGCAGCCGAAAAAAATCTGCCCCTTCCTTCAGACTTCCTCACAGAGCCCCTCCTCCAACACACACGAACGCGCACGTGACCAATGCGGGCACGAGATAAGTTTGTGCACAGATGGAAGGCTGACAGGCAGGTAGGCCATCCAGTTATTTTAGCCGGGCCGGCTCAGATGATTGGTCGTGCTTTTTACAGCGCCACGGCTTCCACAGATGATTTTTTTTAATGTATTTATTGTCAAAGCATTTAATATATTCATTGCTATCGGGATGTTAAGAGCATTCCTTGGAATATAACAAAAAGTGTTTCTGAAGTGAATTACCTACCCTACCTTTAAGAGGCCCGATGCTGGACTAGTTTCCCCTCCCCCGGAAGTTTTTCCTATATGTTTTAGTGCAAGTAAATGGTCTGCAAAGTTTTAAATCCCTGTGTTCCCTCCAGATGCCGAAACTCCTCCATTGGACTCCTTTGTTTACTTCCTGACATCACAATGCAACACTCTAGCTCCTATTGGCTGGCGCTCCAACACATTGTACGTGATAGGATAAGGGATGGGACATCTTAAAGCGGTTGACCAATCACAACAGAGCCGGCCAGCTAACCAATCAGAGAATGACTTTTACCCATTTAGCTCTACAACTTAAAGGTTAGACGAACTGAAACGTAGGTAAAGTCCTTTTTTTATACATCCCACAATCATTGTGTCCAAGAAAGCACCAGTTTATAGATCCCTCTGAGTTCAATCAATAGCAATTATCAGGATACAGCATTGAAAAGAACAAATACAATGTATGTTTGATTAGAAGATCTCTTGAGGAAACCGTAACACCAACCCTAACCCTAAACCCATACATCCACATTATGAGTCGTTGGATGGACATATTTGCAATGGTACTGTGGAGGAAACTTCTGTGTAGCAATGCAGTGGGAGTCACCGACTCATGAAGGAGACACGGGACGAGCAGGAGTTCTGATGTCAAACACTGATATTTAATACAAGCATCGGCCGGAGAAATTCACATCATAAGTCACACAGTCAAAGGTTCTGACTGCACGGGTGGTTTGCCATGTCAAATCTGATCAGCCTCGCATCTTGGTAGACCATCTTGGTAGACCTTTTAACTAGTTTACAGAGAGTCAAATCCACATATTGGGGATGGGCGTAAACACATCTGCAGACACAGGAGATGTCTCTCACGTCTCTGGAGCTTAGAAAACCCCCCTTGTGCCCACTGGTGTCAGGCCATAAACCCTAGTATCAACATACGACTGCATTAACACATTCCTTACGGGAGATTAGAAGCAGGGATGGTCGTAAATGTCAACACACAAAATAAGGTTAAATGTCTAGAAGTAAAGACAAAATTAATCCCTAACAGGTACGATACGATAATACTTTAATGGTCAGATCAAGTCTGAAATGTGACTTGCATCACAGCAGCTCCATGTGTAACATCAACATGGACACATATCAAGACACAATACATGAAAAACAAACAACAACCATTTAACATACCAGTACAATCCGTGAGAGGAAAGCTGCTCAAAGAGCCGTCAGCGTGCATTTGATCTGGATTCAGCTCTGTGTTTACTGAGAGGACTGACTGATGCACAAAGGATGCTTCTGTCTGACTTTATTGAATCTCCATTAGATGGTAGCAGTTCAGATTCTCTGTTAGAACATTGCTTGTGTTGGGAAAATACTGAATGTCCTCTTCCAATATCAGAGTAGCATGCTAACAAAGGTATCCCAACTGTAGCTGTGAACATGACAGGATGTGTGATTACCTAGAAGAGCATCAGGACTGTTTGAGGCAGATGATAGCTATGTGATTAACATGATGATTCAGCCTCTATGGAGAGAGACATCAAGCATGCTCATTTCTGACGTGGAGCTAATCTGAAGTAAACATTGAATACTGCTTTCTATTCCTCCATCTTGTGACTGTGTAACTCCCTCTCTTGGATATCAGCATGTGAAGGACACTGTTCAGGAACTAGTTGATGCTCTGTATGTGATGACTGCTTCCATTCTGGAGAAAGTGAGAATTTGGAGAAAAGTCTGAATTTTGAGGTTTTGAGAAAAAGTCTGATTTTTGAGGAAAAAGTTAAAACATTTAGATTTTGAGAAAAAGTCAGAATTTTGAGATTTTGAGAAAAAGTCAGAATTTTGAGATGTTTTGAAAAAAATCAAAAAAAAATGAGATTTTGAGGAAAAAGTCAGAATTTTGAGATTTTGAGAAAAAATCAGGATTTTCAGATTTGAGGGAAAAAAAACAGTTTGGGTCCGAGATGATGTTGGTGCATCAGGGATTTCTCCTCTGCAGTCTTAGACAACAAATCCAGCATGTTCACATCCCTCTGTATTCTGCACAACGATATTCCTCCCCTCCCTGAGGTTAGATTTCCATGATATTCCCCCCCCCCCCCTCCCTTCACCTCCACCTTCCTGCCCCTGTTGCAGTAATACATTGGATTGATCAGGGCAGATCCATACAATTAGCCAGCAGTCAAAGCTTCTGAGTTAGTGTCCTTCACGTCCAGAAGTGCTGACTCAGCGATCTGACGCCGAACTTCCAGAACCAGCCGCTCGCTGCTTTACAAGAAAAGAAAAAAAGGTCAGTAGCGACAGTTCTGTCAGAGATTAATCCCTCAGACTGGAGAATATTCTCTGAGTCGCAAGAAAGAAACTCATGGTGAACTGTAAGGAAGTGTGTGTAAGGCAAGGCAAGTTTATTTATATAGCACATTTCAACAAAAGGCCATCCAAAGAGCTTTACAAAAATGAAAGGGCATTAAGAAATAGTGCAGTTGAAACTTATTATAAAATGGCATTTCAAAAACAGTCATTAAAAAGCATAGATAATCAAATTAAAATAAACAATTCAAGAATATTAGTCTTTGGCCTTTAAGCTCTTAAGCCCGATTGCCCCCGCCGGCGAGTGTATACCAGTCGTGTCTCTACTTTAAAGAGTCCTCTCCTGCTGATGTTCAGGTGTATATCAGTATGTAGTGTCTCTACTTTAAAGAGTCCTCTCCTGCTGATGTTCAGGTGTATATCAGTATGTAGTGTCTCTACTTTAAAGAGTACTCTCCTGCTGATGTTCAGGTGTATATCAGTATGTAGTGTCTCTACTTTAAAGAGTCCTCTCCTACTGATGTTCAGGTGTATATCAGTATGTAGTGTCTCTACTTTAAAGAGTACTCTCCTGCTGATGTTCAGGTGTATATCAGTATGTAGTGTCTCTACTTTAAAGAGTACTCTCCTGCTGATGTTCAGGTGTATATCAGTATGTAGAGTCTCTACTTTAAAGAGTCCTCTCCTGCTGATGTTCAGGTGTATATCAGTATGTAGAGTCTCTACTTTAAAGAGTCCTCTCCTACTGATGTTCAGGTGTATATCAGTATGTAGAGTCTCTACTTTAAAGAGTCCTCTCCTGCTGATGTTCAGGTGTATATCAGTATGTAGTGTCTCTACTTTAAAGAGTCCTCTCCTGCTGATGTTCAGGTGTATATCAGTATGTAGTGTCTCTACTTTAAAGAGTCCTCTCCTGCTGATGTTCAGGTGTATATCAGTATGTAGTGTCTCTACTTTAAAGAGTCCTCTCCTGCTGATGTTCAGGTGTATATCAGTATGTAGTGTCTCTACTTTAAACCATTTTTCTTTTCAGTTCCCAGAATTAGGATATTTAAACCTGTTTCCCCGCATGAATACAAGTTACAGAGTGTGAGATGTGAATAGTTCAATTAAAAGTAGCTGCAAAAAGAAAAGTCTTCTTGCTGGATTTAAAAGCAGTCAGAGTTGCAGCGGACCTGCAGGTTTCTGGGAGTTAGTTCCAGATATTTGCAGCATAATAATTGAACTTCTCCAGGTTTAGTTCTGACTCTGACAGACTGAAGTGTTTTTGCTTCAGGTTTAAAGGAAGACAGCAGCAGTGGGGAAGTCAAAGGTCAAAAGGAAACTGATTTCGTAACTTGGCAAGGCTTTAAATTCTCTGCTAGTGTAGCAGGATTGAATTGTAAATCTGCCTTGGTTTAACCTCTATTAGAAATGCAATATAAGATAGGATAAGACAGGAGGTACTCTATTGATCCCACATTGGGAAATGTTTGCGTTGCAGCATAAAAACAAAACAAGTCATTGCACATAAGTAGAAATAAACAATAATATAAATTAAACATCTTAAAATAGAATACAAATTGCATTACAAATATATATATAAATACACAAAAAATATATATATGGATAAATAGTGTAAGAAAACAGAGCAAGTAACAATGGTGCAAGTCAAATCCAGGAATAAGTCAACAATAATAATAATACAAATACGATATAGCGCTTTTCCTAGTGCTCAAAGACGTTTTGCATAAAATCTGAACAGAAAGAAAAGTCCTAATCCAACTATGTACGTGCAAAATAGAATATTGAACAGTCAGCAACATTAAATACTGTACAGTGGTATAACATACTGCTTATTGTAATTATATATATATATATGTGGACTTTAAACACAATTCACTGCAGCTTCCAATGCTAAAAATGATCTGCCTTCATCCCATTTTAAGAGGCTTTGGATGGAAATGGTGTTTTCAGTCAGGAAATTATAAATGTAGTCATGGTGCCTGCAGCTTTAGGTGCAATGCATGATGGGATTGAAGTGTGACCAACCTTATGGACACTAGGGTATCAGGGAAATGGCAAAAGGCTCCAGTGCATTTGCTATGGTGAGAGAATTCAAAGTGTCATTTCAATATTTGATTTATTTTATGTGCGGTCTCAATTTCTGTCGAACAAACAGTACGGCTCTGCACTACAAAAAATAGAAATCTCACCCAGTATATGTGTCTAATATCTAGTCAGAATATGTCTCTGATATAAGACATAATAACTTCAGAAGTGACACTGCAGTGAGATGTAGGCTCTTGTTTTTAGACAATCATCTTGTTAAGTCAACACATATTTCTTTCCACATATTTATTAGAAAATCACTAACTAACATCAGAAAACAGAAAACCTTTGAGCATTTGGGGATTATTTTGTAACACAGCCTTTCCTGATTCTGGTCAAATATATAAATGAGTTTTCCCGTCTAATTAGAAGATCTGATTGATCTACATATCCCTTCTTATTTCAAGAAATCTCACCAAGCTCATTTTCGCTTGTTCTTATTGGCTGATTTTTGTGCTTATTTCAAGTGAAAACACCATATTTGCATTATTTTTTAACTTGTTTTTGGAGCAGCATTTTTTCCAGTGTGATACTGGTTATTTACATTTGAGTTTCTACAGTTTGTTAGCGTTGACTTAATTGATAATTAACTTAAAATAACACTTCCACTGAGGCTCCAGTTCGCGAATCTTACGCAGGGCAATGATCCAAAGTCCAGACAAGATTCAAAAAGGAAAGTGAAACAAAATGATTTAGATTGGAAAACTGAGGATAAAATGAGAAACAGGAGACAAAACAAGATGCAAGTTTGTTGTTAAAATCTGAGCGGTCCATCAGGGGTTAAATGTGTGTATCTTGCAGACTAATCATCAACATCCGTCCTCGCGTTGCTGCTTTTAAACAATTTGCAGAGCTTTTAGTGTTCGACCGAGCTATTAAAGCCCTCTGCAGGAGAAATATCACTCACTTAAGCTGCGTCTGGTATTTAAATGTTGGGCTAACAAAGTGAAAGGCTCGGACAAAAAGCTCTTTTGGCTTCTAACATCTCGTTGTGATGGAGCAACGATGGAAAACAGATGATCAGAGTACAGTATGGATCATTTATGCCTTCATACTAATACACAGAAACAGAAATAAGCAACATCTAAAGGTAGGGACGCACCAAGCTGACACCAAAGAACTCACACCGACGGACCCGACTGTTGTGTCGCCTCGCGTCTCTGCGTCTTGGCCATGTGTCGCACTGGAACACACCGCAAAGACTTCAGCCGACGGCCAAGAAGCACGTACGAACTGCGCATGCGTGAGTGGCAATACCTCTCATTACCAGCAGGCGGCAGTAGTGTGTATTCGTCATTCAAAAGAGGCAACAACCGGAAGACAGACTGCGTGACTGGAGAGAAATGAAATCTCACATTTGCCTTCCTAATAGTTTGTTTGTGTCCCTCACTTCCGTTTAGCTTCTCATGCACTGATTCGCTAGCTGAACAGCCAATCAGAGGGATTTATTTGACCGACAGCCTTTGGCCGATTGCCAACATGTCGAATCGCTAGCTTTTCGGCCAAAAAGGTGTCGGCACGGCCGAAAAGACACGACAGTGCGGGACACACCGATCTGAGTAGAGCGACAGGACGCTCATCGTCGGCCAGACATCTATCGACGGCCAAAATCGGCTCGGTGTGTCCGGGGCTTAAAGCGGCAATTGATACATTTTGAAAGAAAGCTGGGCATGAACACGGTGTGGTTTATAACATATTAGGTGCAGTATTACTGACAGTCATTCATTTGCTCTGTGATGGTCTTTGAAACGACCCGCTGGAAGAGCTTAAACTGTCAGTGAATCACTGTCACCGGTTAAATCACTTCTTTAATCTCAATGACTTACTTTCATGTGATGTCTTTTATCCCTGTGTGTTTTATGATTGGATTAACGTGTGATCCTAACTGCACAGTGTTTGCAGTCTTTTATAAATCTGTGGTGTTATTGTAATCAAAAGAACATGGCGTAAAAGTCCTATGTTAATAATGAATTCTGTTTGTTCTAATGTACAGAAAGGGAGGTCTCTAAATATTAACTGTGGAATGGGATTGACTGTAATTTATTAACCAATTACAAAGTCTGCAGCCTCTCCGTTCAGTTTCTAAGGATCAAAATGCTTCAAACAGATGGACCAAAAACCCAATAATTAAACGAAGCACTGAGCAATGGAAGAAAGTAAAGAGACTACAGCGAGCAGAGATGAGCTGGTATAGGAGTTGGTCTATTTAAAAAAAAAAAGGACTCTTAGAAATAGAGGCTTATGTTGATTGCTCCTCCTTTAGTAAAGTATACCGTCCACTTTGTTTAACACTGTCCCAGTTGTACACATGGATGTGTAATAAGAACTGGATACAGCGTGGGAGGCGGGGTCTCGTTCTTTCCTATGAGAGCTCATTGGGACATGAGGACAAAATGGCCCAACTTTTGAGAGAGCGAAACGTCACAGATTACCCAGCATGCCTGGCTGTCAGAGCAGAAGTACCCGTATGTGCGCTCATAGAGCATGCGCAGTTGAGTTGCCCCTTAAGCCCCGCCCCCCGAGCTCCCACTCTCAGATGCGCGTTCAGAATGCCGAGGAAACTAACTCTCAGAATAATGTTATTAGCACATTTTACAACTTGAGGACCGAATGTTCTATACAAATGTTCATACTGGGCAGGTTATTTGGTTATACAAAAAATATCCAACGACTTACAGACGTCTCTTTCCCAATGTTAGTCAAAAGGAAAAGTATTTCCGGGCCCAGGGACGTCACGGACTGATACGGAAGTTGTAGTACCGCCGTTTGGACATAACGAATATTTTCCTCAGAGTCTGGCGCACTTCCTGGGGGCTTGGTTGTACATCTACCAGTAAGTTCCCCATTGGCTGCAGCCATCTTTGTAGTTTTGGGAAATTGCTCAGCAGTGATCCTCTCTGAAAGCATCTAAAATACCCCTACTCTACTGTACGTTGCACTGTTAGAGGAGACGGGGACTTACGCAGTTGCTATTAGGCATACAACAATAGGGCTTTCGAATCTTTTAAATTGTCCGTCTCCAATCAAAGTCCCTGTACTTCAGGGGTGTCCAAACTGCGGCCCGGGGGCCAAATGTGGAACCGCGGGACATTTTGAATCGGCCCTCAGCAAATTCAAAAAGTATAATGGAATACGGCCCACAAATGAAACTTGAGCTTTTCTTGTATTGTACTCATTAAATATATCTGTAAACATGTACACAGTAGTGTTCATGTGTTAATAAGACCAATTTAAAATAAATTCAGTCAATTACATTTGAAAATATGTTCTAAAAAGTCGATAACAAAAAAGCCCACTAACTTATTGTGAGCCTCTCCGCTCACACAGGGTTCAAAGAGGGACGGAAAGAGTAGGGTTTGGGTGTAGCACAGGCGTTTATTGTAACAGAACACGTTTCCGGTGCGGGATCCTTCACGGGTCCTTTTGCGTCCTTCCAGGATCCAGACCAGAACCAGGGCCGTTTCTCAATGTCAAGTAAAGCTGCTCCAGAGCCACTATTTCAAGCATACTACGTCATTGAGTGGCGCCGAATCACTGTTTAAATGCCCAGCATACATGTGCTACCAATCAAGCCTCCTCGACATTGAGAAACGGCCCAGGTTTCCACATGCTTCTATTCAGTGACTGATTACCTGATTCTGATCAGCTGTCTGACCTCCGGCCGAGCCACTCCCTTCACTCCAGCAGCCGGCGCCCTAAACCACACCCCGCTGCCACACTTACATACATAACAACCTTGAAATATACCCTTCCTATTTCCTCTTATCAATCTGGGGCTGCTGTTGTAAGGAATGAGCTGCTAACAAAGTAAATGAAACCCTCTGGAGAGCTGAGATGGAGGCTGTATTTATCTTAAAGCAGATTCAAGTATCAAGCATCATTTACCTTCTTTTGATTGATTTTGCTAATTTATAACTGAACTTATGAGACAATAAACCTCACCTCTGAGCGGCACGGCCCTTTGAATATTTTGCTGTATGTGGCCCTCGGTGAAAAAAGTTTGGACACCCCTGATTTACTGGATCAGAAGTGAAGTTAAAGAAAGATTCAGAGGCAACTGCAGAGTGACAGTCAGCTCCACACACACACACACACACACACACACACACACACACACACACACACACACACACACACACACACACACACACACACACACACACACACACACACACACACACACACTCATGTCATTACAGAAGTGTTTTAGTCATCAGTAGAGTACACTACAGTGTGTGTGTGTGTTCAAGAGAGTGAAGGCTAATAAAACCTCCCCTATCTCTCCCGCCACACTTTACTTATCTCCACGAAGTCGATGTAAGTGCAGTGCAATCGTGTCGCCATCACAGAGCGTAAATGACTTGTGAGAGCGCTCATTTTTCAGAGGTATCTGGCAGCAGTCAGAGAACGCTCTGCATTTCCTCCCCGTCTGCAGTGCAGCTCTTCTTCCTGCTGCTCACACTCCGCAGGAAACACCACGTCCACTGGGGGTGTGAAAGCGTGTCACACCGCGTTCAAATGATTTCTTCTGGCTTTGCATTCTGCAGGGAGGTTGTTGTAGCCCGAGATGAGATCTCACTCCTGGGTCGAGTAAAAACTGGGTTTCGAATTCCTTCATTAGTCGTTTTACTATAGTTCCAGGTTGCATTGTGAGCTGAGGTCCACTGACGGGGGATCCAATCATTACTAGCAATAGGGATTCCAGATTCAAAGGTTTTAATAAGCACGTCAGCTGCAGTGTAGAAATGGCAATGCAAATGTTATGACCTGAGATCCTCCAACGATGCAACATATTTAATTCATAACATACAAAAAATACAAATAGAAAATAGTGCAAGAAGTCTATATGCACGCAAATAGAATATGATGTAAACAAACAATGATTAATGTTGGGTCTGTTGGGTCTATTATATAACATGTTATTGTGAATCAAATGGGTTATATGATTTAATACGACCATTTTTTATATATATGTAAATTTAGTTTTCCAGGTATTTCTATTGTTATTATTATTATTATGAATTTAATTTTCAAGGTATTCTATTTCCCTTTAGGTGAAAGAAAGTTTGCTTTGTGACTGAATGCGTGTTTTTTTGTATTTTTTGGGGGGGGGAAATGACTATGTACGGACAAACTTTATAAAGTAAATAAAGGGAAAACAGCTAAATGTAGTATTTGGCAACATTTCAGCGGCTATTTGTCCAAAGTTAGAGTCGTCTTAGTACAAAATGTCTTCTTAGTGTGTCCTTGCTCGGCTGCAGTGAAGGAACATGTTCATATTATTATTTAGCAAAACCCTAAAATGTGTTTAATGGCTAAAAATGTACGATGACAACGTTTTTAAAGGTCTGTCTTACTCAATATCTCAGATTCCAGCATGCAACATTTTGTCCAAAATAATCCTTACGTTATATCTCCCTAGTTTAGTAATCATCTTTTGAATCAGAGTTCAAAAGTAGACTATAAAAAAGCACAGCGAGACGGTGACCTGGATGCTAATCGAAGGGATCTTGCATCACCATAAAAGACACAACTGCACATTATCCCTTACATAATCAAATACAAACTTAATAATATGTAACAACATTTCTGCCAACCTTTAAATCGAATCACAAAACAACATGAACCACATTTTCAGGCGAATTGGCTCCATAACTAAGACACTGTTGACTTACAGCCACATTTCAGACCCCTTGAGTGTAAAGACGAGTAAAGTCCTTCCTGCTGTTTGCAGCGCTATAGAGCTCAGGCTGCATCCAGCTCCATTGTCCTACATATGGACTGCTGGCATTGCACATAAATCCTGAGGTGCAGAAGTGTCCTGTGGGAGCGTCACTGTTTATGGACACTGGGATTGTGTTATAGGGTAAGTTTAATATATGCTTCATCACAACGAGAACACATTTGGCATGATTTCGACAGCATAAGGTATTGCTTTCAGATACAAATACACACTGACCTTTTGTTCTAATATGACCTACGACTGAATCTCCAGCTGAACGCAGGTCTCCCTTTAGAAAGTCCTGAGCTTGCTAAAGTTTTGGTTAAGAAATGTAATTGCTTTTGTTCTGCCTGACCAAACTCTAATTCTGCACCACAGGGAAAAATTGGATATAAATTGGCTCTTCTGAATGACGTGTTCAGGGGAATACATTTGCAGCGAGTTTCCTCTTTTACAATATCACCTGCAGTCATCATGTGTCACACACAGATAAGATGATGAGGAGGGAAACAGTTCCTGACACACTGTATGTGTATTTTTGTACCGATTTAGACCCAATTATATCGTCTCACAATGTTGTTTTGGCTGAGTCATGTGGTAAGGATGCTCTCCATCACACACACACACACACACACACACACGCACGCACACACACACACACACACACACACACACACACACACACACACACACACACACACACACACACACACACACACACACACACTTTCCTTTTTTTCTCCTCTTCTCCTGGACGAAAATATCAGGGGAACTCAATCAGTGTGCTGATAGTGAAATGCCACTGAGCAGGGCTGCGGGGAATGCACCTGAGAGGCTCGGTGATTTATTGCGAGGCGAAACCGAAGCCAAGTCGCCAACTCTAATTAGAAAACCCTGTGCAGGCAGCTGAGTGCGGCAGCGAGGCCTTAAATCTCCCAGCCGTCAAACTCAGACTGCTGCAGCATCCCCGAATCAGAGAGAGGAGAGATCAGCACCGCCAACGTGTGTGTGTGTGTGTGTGTGTGTGTGTGTGTGTGTGTGTGTGTGTGTGTGTGTGTGTGTGTGTGTGTGTGTGTGTGTGTGTGTGTGTGTGCAATTATATTTCTGACTTGGTGGGGCCCAATCATAGGAAACACACTTACGGTGTGAGGCCAAGACACATTTTTAAGTTGTAAGTGTTTAAGTGCGTCCTGTGCATGCAGCCTTTTCCAGTTGCTCCTGCTAGATCTTTACACGACATTAGATAGATGGATAGATTGATCGATAGATAGATATATATATATAGATAGAGAGATAGACTCACTGTACATTGTGTTGCTGTTCTTGTGAGCAACTCCACGTCTGCCTTGTTTACAGCAGGGAGGAGCTAATCAGGCTAAAGCTGGCTAGCATGATGGTCGATCAACGGTTATACCCACTGAAATCTGGAGAAGGACACAGAGGATTCTGGGTAAACCGAAGAGACAAAGTAGAAGAGCTGGGTCTAGATGTTTTTGGAAAAGTAGACATAAGATCACTGGCTACTACCGGACAAGCTAATGGCGCTAGCTAGGAGTCAGGCAGAATTTCTGGAGTGTAGTTTAATGTGCTTTACGGAAACATGGCTACATATATCTGACAACAAGGTTTCCATCGATGCCTTTGAGACTAGTTTGCATCAAGAGCTTCATCATGAGCCTGAGTCTTCATCATGTCCTCACAATGAGTTTTCAGAGGGTCTCTGTGCTGTGGAGGACCTTTGTTGCACATTTTTATATCAACTTATTTTGTTTAAATCATTATTTCTCATATTATTCTGATATGGTGCAACTGTCATCATTTTTTTATTATTTATCCTTTATTTATCCAGGAATGTCCCATTGAGATACAAGATCTTTTCTTCCAGGGAGTCCTGACCAACACGGCACACAACAAGTTTCAACATAAAACAAGGGCATTAAACAAAAAAACATACAATTCAAATATAAATACAGAAGGCCATTTGTGCAGTGGCAAGAAGCATAATCACATCAGCAATAGCATCAGGTAAAACAGTTACATGCTTCATGAAGGGCTAATCGTAGCATTCCTTTAAAAGCATTTACAGTAGGAAGTGCCTCTAGACAAAGTTTTACTTGCAGCGTATTCCATAAAAAGGGAGCATAGTGGGAGAATGCAGCTTTACCAAGCTCTGACTGCATCAAAGGAACATTTAAAAGCATCCCATTTGCTGCTCGTCTGGTATTAAAAAAGCAAGTATAAAAGGACAGAAGTCTGGAGATATATAAGGGCAGCTTATCTAGCAATGACTTAAGGATAAAAATCAACATGTGTGATTGTCTTCTTTGGTACAGAGAGGACCATCCTAAGGACTGATACAAAGTGCAGTGGTGGGAGCCTGCACCCGTTACAAAACGTATAGCAGTATGGTACGCAGAATCCAGCTTTTTAAGCAGGGAGGAAGGAGCATGCATATAGATCACATCGCCATAGTCTAATACAGACAGAAAGGAACTCTGCACAATTCTCTTCCTGGCTTCAGACGGGAAACATTTCTTTAAACGGAAGAAAAAGCCCAGTTTAGGTCTAAGTTTTCTCAGTAGGTTCCCAATATGAACATCAAAGGCCATCTTTTCATCAATCCATATGCCCAGATATTTGTAGGATGCTACTTTGTCAAGGCATGTCACTTCCAGTGTCAGAATCGGAGGGACAGCTGTATTAGCTCGACAGCGAGAGAAGGTCATGTACTTGGTCTTTTTTGCATTAAGGACCAGTCTTAGCCTTAGCAAGGAGTGTTGCAGTGTATTAAAAGCATCCTGTAGAAGCTCTATGGCCTGAGTTAAAGAGGACACATCATGACACCTAAAGTCACTGGGATTAATGTCGTATTTGGATTCTGATGATTTAGAGCCTTGCCTGTTATGCCTCGTGCTTTTCTTCACTCGGCCCTGAAGGTGATCACATATGGTGTGTGTGCATGCCTTTAAACATACTAGTCTGTCAGTGGTGTGTGCAGTGTATGTATGTATATCTTTGCGTATTGGCATGCATTTAAACAACTGTATTTGTTCTGCGTCTGTACACAAGATGTGCAGGTGTGATCTGTGTGTATGTGTGTTTGTTTAAGCCTTAACACTTTAGAGAAAGGACTGACTGGTTTAGCTTTCTAAAATATGCTTTTTTAGCCAATGCCAAAATATGATAAGACTTCAAATTACAAAAATGTCCAAATAAATAAATATGGTTTGTGTCCAAGCTCCTGATTTATTCTTAGTGTGTGTATGTTTGTGTTTCTACAGAGTATGTGTGCATATGCTGCGTATGTTTACATGAACTAGTTTGCATGTGTCTGCCTGCCAAGAACGATATACTGTGTGTGTGTGTGTGTGTGTGTGTGTGTGTGTGTGTGTGTGTGTGTGTGTGTGTGTGTGTGTGTGTGTGTGTGTGTGTGTGTGTGTGTGTGTGTGTGTGTGTGTGTGTGTGTGTGTGTGTGTGTGTGTGTGTGTGTGGTTTGTGTTTGCTCTCATCTTGGACTGCAGCCATGGGTCACTACGCTTGGATGAAGCGAAATAAAAGGCCAAGAAAAAGGTGAAACACATGGTATATTTCATTGTCAAAACTCACTCATACACACATTCACACTGCTACACACACACACACACACACACACACACACACACGCACACACACACGCACACGCACATGCACACGCACACACACTCCCACTGATGTGCAGCCGAGACTTTCCTCGTTACTCTGAAAGGCAGCAGCATGGGCAACTTGGCAAGTGTGTGAAATGATATTTAGAGATGTGTTGACACGCACACACAGACACACACAGACACACACAGACACACACAGACACACACAGACACACACAGACACACACAGACACACACAGACACACACAGCCTGACAGACGCTGTTCCACTATGGAAAAAAACAGCGTCAGTATCAATGGAAGCTCGGCTCGTCTGCTGAACTGTGTTTTGATGTCTGCTGGCACGCAGAGAATACATTTAAACGTCTGTCCCACTGCAGATACAGAGCACACACACACACACAACCACACACACACACAGCATGGTATTGTCACATAATGGACCAATGAATTTAAATTACAAGCGTCTTTCTAATTCAAAGCCACGCTTATCAGGGCAGCTCGTATATTTATACCCCGGATCAGAATGATGTTTATTTAACATGAGAGTCCAGCCAAAAACCTCTCCTCTTTCATTACTCTGAGGATTCATTTCCGATGTATGAAGGCAGCTTGAAGCAACGAGTAGTGCAGCAGCACCAATGCATTGATAAAGAGGCCCTATGCTGTAGAGTAGGTTTCTGTGTAATGGTCTGCAAACGCTCAAACCCCTGTGTTTCCCTCCAGGGGAGTTTTGGTGACATCACTGTGAAACACTCGCGCAATAATTTGAAAGATTATATTAAACTCTACACATTGTGGTCTTAATAGCATAACATTTGACCTAGTGTATCTGTTTTCATATGTTTAAATTAGGGCTGTCAAACGATTACAATTTTTAATCAGATTAATCACAGCTTAAAAATTAATTAATCATGATTAATCACCATTCGAACTATGTCCAAAATATGCCATTTATTTATGTATATTGTTGTGGGAATGGAAAGATAAATGAAAGAAGGCGGATATATCCATTTAACATACAGTATCTATGTTTATTATAACATTTTTCTGCGTGTCAAAATGAAAGACAGCCCACACACCTATCAATCATCAAACCGTGGGGTCTTAATTCATTACGTGTTGATTTCTATCAACGGGGGAGTACTTCAGGAAAGTCGACGGGGGGGCTAGTGGAGTACTTGTGACCACAGAGTGCGAAGGTTGTGATCAGCTGTTTTAGCGCAGTTCTCCAGTGAAGGGGGGAAGTCTCCCTCCGCAGCCGGTTGGCGTAGTTTTGGCACAATGCCGTTGTACAGACCGACGTTAACAGCAGCCCTGTCTGTGCACACGGAGACCGACTCTGTCGTCCGGTGATCTAACCGCCTTCTGGAAAAGCTTCACAAGTACGTCGGTACGCAAATGCGCTTTGTGACACAAGTTTCAGATTACGCACATAACCTGCGTACCAGTTATGTGCACCCCTGTACTACAGCAAAAGTATTCTCCGTCGGGACTTCCTGCAACAACACCGACATTATCAAAGATGTTCTATTGAGAAGACGATCACTACGTGACAAAAGTTTTCAAAACCGTTTCTGGTCTTCTGTATTTCCAGACAAGTGGCTACTGAAATCAATCTTACTAACTGCTGTCTGTGCAATTTACTCCGCGCGAGTTGGCGGACTTTATTTAGCTTACTTTAACATCATTTTTCATGGTGGGGCTAAGCCATTTCTCGGTATGGGTGTAGCCTACCCCAGCCATACCCTGGCGCTGCCACTGGTGGCACGTATGGGGCGGGCCATTCTGCACATGCGTTAAATGCGTTAAATATTTTAACGCAATTAATTCAAAAAATTAATTACCGCCGTTAACGCGATAATTTTGACAGCACTAGTTTAAATACATGTATTGTTACTCACTATTTTACATTTATTAATATCTAGAGATATTCTATAAACATCAGTGAGGATTGTGATATTTGTGGAGGTGTAACTTTAACTCCAGAGTTTGTCATAGTTACAACAATGAAAACAATCTTATCTAAACTCGAATCAAGTAGTTTAAGTTGCCTAAACTCAGAGGTGGGAGAAGTACTCAGATCTTGTACTTGAGTAAAAGTAGAAGTACTCAGATCTTGTACTTGAGTAAAAGTAGAAGTACTCAGAACTTGTACTTGAGTAAAAGTAGAAGTACTCAGAACTTGTACTTGAGTAAAAGTAGAAGTACTCAGAACTTGTACTTGAGTAAAAGTAGAAGTACTCAGATCTTGTACATTACATTGCATTTAGCTGACGCTTTTATCCAAAGCGACTTACAATAAGTGCGTTCGACCAACAAAATACAAACTTGAAGAAAACAGAATCATAAAGTACATCAGGTTTCATAGAGCAAAAACATTTCAAGTGCTACTCAACTGGCTTTAGATAAGCCAGCTCTTTATTAGTATATAAGTGCTTTGTTAATAGTTCTATCGCTCGAAGTAGAGTCGAAAGAGATGAGTTTTCAGTCTGCGCCGGAAGGTGTGTAAGCTATCTGCTGTCCTGATGTCAATGGGGAGCTCATTCCACCATTTTGGAGCCAGGATAGCAAACCCACGTGTTTTTGCTGATGGGAACTTGGGTCCCCTTCGCAGCAAGGGTGCAGCGAGCTGTTTGGTTGATGCAGAGCGGAGTGCACGTGCTGGGGTGTACAGTTTAACCATGTCCTGGATGTAGGAAGGGCCAGATCCATTCGCAGCATGGTAGGCAAGTACCATTGTCTTGAAGTGGATTCTAGCAGTTACTGGAAGCCAGTGAAGGGAGCGGAGGAGCGGCGTGGTGTGGGAGAATTTAGGAAGGTTGAAGACCAGACGAGCCGCTGCATTCTGGATGAGCTGCAGAGGTCGGATGGCACATGCGGGTAGACCAGCCAGGAGGGAGTTGCAGTAGTTACTACTTGAGTAAAAGTAGAAGTACTCAGATCTTGTACTTGAGTAAAAGTAGAAGTACTCAGATATTGTACTTGAGTAAAAGTAGAAGTACTCAGATATTGTACTTGAGTAAAAGTAGAAGTACCAGAGTGTAGGAATACTCTTGCAGTAAAAGTACTGCATTCAAAATGCAGTGGCGAACCGTGGCTATCACAACTGGACCTTCTGTAGACAAAAATGTCCAGTAACAAATATAATGCAGGATATTATTGTGCAAGAATGGATCAAAGTGTCCAGTGAGATTTTAAGTTAATTCAGCTGTGGAGTCACATGGGAAGCAGAAGGTGTCACAAATCTCTGCCCTCCAGACACCTGGCTGCTTGTAATGCTGCTAATCGAGAAAGTTCAACATGTTTTACGTTGCTCTCGTCGTGATTCAGAGTATCTGGTAAAACACCTGAGACAGATGGAGCCGTTTGAAACATGTTAATGCTCACCTTGCATCAGCCTGTTACCAAATTCCCTCTCATCTGCATTCACTCGACACGATAACATCTTTATTGTCTGTCACAGTGTGACCTCCACAGAGCTAATTCACAGCCCATTATGCTCTTTTCCCAGCCGGCTGGGTTAATTAATATGAGTTGCATGGCGGAGAGTTGTGTAAAAGCTTCCTTGAAATTATCCTTCTGCTTCTGATCTGCATAAATACTGCTGGCACCAGTTTCTATTCTTGAATATTTAATACACCTGCAGCCCAATGGATATGCCTGCATTGTAGATTCATATTAGATTCATGTTCACTGTATCCACCCTTTGTCTTTGTTCATTAGCTTGTTAAGCCCTGAGCCTGTTTTACAGGTCTCAGGCTCGAAAATGACATTCCCAGAACAAATGGATCTGGATCTGGATTAATACTGAGCAGAACCCAGAGGTATCACGCTCACCCCAAGATAAGGCTGGTGGGTCACCTCTTTTAACACCTGGCCACATAGAGTATAGTTTTTAATGTGCAGGTTTGTTGATCTGCTTGTTCGTAGGATGTAGCACTTACTAGTATTAAAGCACATTCCCCAAGTGTTAGCCCATTCCTGAAGTCTAGTCAGGTCACCCTGTAGGTCTTCTTGGTCACTTCCATTTTTAATAGGCCTGTAGACTAGGCAGTCATCCGCGAATAACCGCACTGTAGATGCTACATGTGACGGCAGGTCATTAATGTAGCATAAGAAAAGCAATGGACCCAGCACAGTGCCTTGTGGGACACCAGAGTCAACGTGAACTGTACTTGATTTCACCCCTTCTACGACTACTTGTTGGCTTCTTTGCATGAGAAAGGTTGTGGTCCAATCAAGTATTGGGCCGGTTATACCCATGTGGGCCAGCTTTAGCAACAGGCGCTTATGTGGAACCGTGTCAAAAGCCTTTGAGAAATCAAGGATTGCCACATCGACTTGCAATTTCTGGTCATGATATTTTGCCAGGTCATGCATTGTGACTAGGAGTTGAGTTTCACACGAATGGTTTTGTCGAAATCCATGCTGGAACGGGGTGAGGACATTATGCCTTTCCAGGTGATTCAACAGGTGTTTGCAAATGATGTGTTCCAGGAGTTTACAACATACTACTGTCATGGAAACTGGTCTGTAATTTGCGGCGGTTTGCCGGTCCCCTTTCTTGAATATAGGCGTAACGTTTGCCTGCAGCCAGTCCATATCACCAGTCCAATGACCATATCTTCCCTTCTAAAAGGGTTAAATTAATAATCTTTTTTCTCAAAGCAAGGTTACACCTGTGAGTTGGATGTAGAAGTGTCAGAAGCAATATAGATGTTTTTATTTTAAAGTAAATTCAGATTGAACACAGTAAAATTTTTTTAATTATTTTGTCCGTCCAAAAAATAAAAATTACTTAAAGTGAAAACCACCCTTGAATGATGGGATGGTAGACTAAAAGCTTTAGGAATCCAAACTACAACATATAATAAGTACCCTGTATCAAGATTGATGAAAAACAAGTGAAATTTGAGAGGTTTAGCACACAAAAAACCCACTTCTGGGGTCATTTGGGTGGATTTGACCTATCTCTGGCCCCCCTTGGTCGATTTTGCTGATTGAAATCTCTTTCTAACCGTCAGAGCCAATGGAATCGAGGGGAACTCCCACATACTCCTTATTTGGTAATGTGTGTGTGAGACTGCCGCATAGCCAAGACCGGAAGCTGCGATAACTCTGGTGGCTACCATTAGCAGCTAACTTTTACTCTCCTATTTTTACATAAAAATTGAATTATGGATTATAAATTAAAAAAAATATTACCCAGAAACATTATCAACCTATGGATTAACCGATTCAGCCGCGTTTTTTCTCGTTTTAATGCCATTGAACAGGTCTTTTAATCAGATTGACAGCTAGGGTGAGACGATCTCCTGTAAAAGCTCCGTAAAGATACGTGTTGTGATGTCTGTGTTTGCTTCCCCAGTCAAGAGTTCGGATCACTCAGTGATGATACTATATACCTAAATAATCTGTGGAACCTCAGCTTTAATCGGATATCTTGTATGTGTAGCTACGATAAGTAATAAGGGTATCTTTTATCTTGAGTTCTGTGCCAAAGTGCATTTTTCGCACAGGGGTCATTTAGATGCTTCTTATGAGACTTGTGTTTTGGTAAAAATGGTTTGTATCGTCAGTTAGCTGAGATTATTCCCGTTAATCTGGTATAACACATTAATAGGTTCTTAAATATTATGATCCCCTGAGACACAGTGTCGTGAAAAAAAAAACATAAGTACCCGCCGGCGGGGACCTTGGGGCTCGGAGAGTTGTGCAAAAGCTTCCTTGAAATTATCCTTCTGCTTCTGATCTGCATAAATACTGCTGGCACTAGTTTCTATTCTTGAATATTTAATACACCTGCAGCCCAATGGCTATGCCTGCATTGTAGATTCATATTAGATTCATGTTCACTTTATCCGCCCTTTGTCTTTGTTCATTAGAGGTTGCTATTGTCGTTTTTCAGCATAAACACATCTGTCAATTTGAAACGGAGATGGTGACACTCAGCCAGCTGTGGGGGCTAACACTGCTAATGCTAACCCTTGTTTTTTATTAACAATTCGGACTGACAATAATACTAAACTTACACGTCAAATCATTCAGATATGTCTTCAACTGGCAGCACTTGCTGAAAGCTCATTTTAAATTAGTTTTTTCACCTTAAATTCCTCTATAGCCGATAGCCTGATACTCATAATGCTAACAAGAGGTTTTACTCTTTAATGACTCAAGTTTGTATAGGATGACGGAAAATTAAAGGTAGGGTAGGTAAGAATGGAGAAACCAGCTCGAGTGCGCTAGAATTTGAAAGTACGCAGCCGAAAAAAGTCTGCCCCTTCCTTACAGTTGACAATTGTTACGTCCCCACTAGGGATGAGGAAATGCAACACACACCAGATGGAATTGGTATAATTATAAAGGGTTTATTTTAAATAGCAGAGTAACAAAATGGAAGGCACGCAGCCTGAACAAACAAAGTAGCCAAAAGGGCACAAGTTGATAAGTAACCAAACCAAATGAGGACTCTAATAAAGGAGTCTACTTGCATACAGGGAATAAACACTAATACACTAAATAAGAAACAAAACCTCACTTTAAAAGTGGTACAACTACCAAAAAGAGTCTGTACAAAAACACAGCTAAACTAAAGGCAACAGTCACAAAATCCTAAGCTAATCGAAGACACTAACTAAGCTACTCTACACTCTAACTAAGCTACTCTAGACACTACTAATCACACAAGTTTTTCCACAGTTAACAGAATTCTCTAAGAGCAAGTAGTGAGAGGCGTCTGTCCACATGTCAGAGCCTCCAGAGTGATGATTGTCCCCAGGCTTTGAAGTCATCTCCAGCAGGTGTGCGCCGGCTGTGCGCTGTGATTGGAGTGCGTCGAGCCCGGCGTGCTCCAATCACAATCCTCAGGGGGCGGACCAGGAGATGGCAGCCAATGACCTCAGGGCAATCGCACAGCTCATTTACATACAACATAGATTAACACAACAAAGACGACCCGGAAGGCAGCAGCCGTAACTACAATAGTATTTAACTTTAATTGGCATTTTCCTGAATATTGCTTACAATAATTTACATCAGTTTTACCAGTTCTAACAGTCAATTAGTTTTGTTAGAGCCATCTCAGTATTCTGTATGTCCATATATTATTACAAAATATGGCTAAATGCTATATGCTGCTAGCACTGCTAATCATTATTTAGTGTAAGCTAGCATAAATGTGACCAAGGATAAAGATTTGCAACAAAGAGCTGTTAATATTAGTATCTGGCTCTACATTTAAATATTTCTGCATTTATACCTTCAGCGGATAAGTGTTTCTTGGTCTAGTATTTTCATGTGTTTGAAACCACTCAAACTAGAAGGACTTGAGTGAGTGATTCCTCTAGCGATTAGCCCGCGGTGCATTGATGACCGCGGATCAGGAGGAATCCAATTAAAAGTTTAGAGTTTGACGTCTCCGTCTCTTTTAATGCAGCTCCTGCTGTGCTGTTCCCATCTGCTGTTTGTACATAACACAATTAGGAACTTCAGTTAAACACATAAATTATTAATTATGTATGGCACTAAAATATTCCTTGATCAGGTGTATATCAGTATGTAGTGTCTCTACTTTAAAGAGTCCTCTCCTGCTGATGGTCAGGTGTATATCAGTATGTAGTGTCTCTACTTTAAAGAGTCCTCTCCTGCTGATGTTCAGGTGTATATCAGTATGTAGTGTCTCTACTTTAAAGAGTCCTCTCCTGCTGATGTTCAGGTGTATATCAGTATGTAGTGTCTCTACTTTAAAGAGTCCTCTCCTGCTGATGTTCAGGTGTATATCAGTATGTAGTGTCTCTACTTTAAAGAGTCCTCTCCTGCTGATGTTCAGGTGTATATCAGTATGTAGTGTCTCTACTTTAAAGAGTCCTCTCCTGCTGATGTTCAGGTGTATATCAGTATGTAGTGTCTCTACTTTAAAGAGTCCTCTCCTGCTGATGTTCAGGTGTATATCAGTATGTAGTGTCTCTACTTTAAAGAGTCCTCTCCTGCTGATGTTCAGGTGTATATCAGTATGTAGTGTCTCTACTTTAAAGAGTCCTCTCCTGCTGATGTTCAGGTGTATATCAGTATGTAGTGTCTCTACTTTAAAGAGTCCTCTCCTGCTGATGTTCAGGTGTATATCAGTATGTAGTGTCTCTACTTTAAAGAGTCCTCTCCTGCTGATGTTCAGGTGTATATCAGTGTGTAGTGTCTCTACTTTAAAGAGTCCTCTCCTGCTGATGTTCAGGTGTATATCACTATGTAGTGTCTCTACTTTAAAGAGTCCTCTCCTGCTGATGTTCAGGTGTATATCAGTATGTAGTGTCTCTACTTTAAAGAGTCCTCTCCTGCGGATGTTCAGGTGTATATCAGTATGTAGTGTCTCTACTTTAAAGAGTCCTCTCCTGCGGATGTTCAGGTGTATATCAGTATGTAGTGTCTCTACTTTAAAGAGTCCTCTCCTGCTGATGTTCACGTGTATATCAGTATGTAGTGTCTCTACTTTAAAGAGTCCTCTCCTGCTGATGTTCACGTGTATATCAGTATGTAGTGTCTCTACTTTAAAGAGTCCTCTCCTGCTGATGTTCACGTGTATATCAGTATGTAGTGTCTCTACTTTAAAGAGTCCTCTCCTGCTGATGTTCAGGTGTATATCAGTATGTAGTGTCTCTACTTTAAAGAGTCCTCTCCTGCTGATGTTCAGGTGTATATCAGTATGTAGTGTCTCTACTTTAAAGAGTCCTCTCCTGCTGATGTTCAGGTGTATATCAGTATGTAGTGTCTCTACTTTAAAGAGAGTCCCATTGAACAATAAAGCATGTAAACATTTTACAGAAGAGGTACAAAATACAGAAACGGGCCTAAAAAAAGAGCATAAAATGAAGTCTTGTCTTTCTTACCTCAACCCCCGAAACAGTGATCTAACCATCACAGAGATGTTGCTTCTCTGGAAAGAACACAATTACAGCAGCAGCAGCAGCAGCAGCAATGGTGGTGTAGATGCAGAAGAGAACACATGAAAAGAAAGAAAGAATGGAGAGGGAAATACGGAGGAAAGAATCGGACATCCCTAATTGGACGAGCGTAAGGATAAAGGAAGCGGTTCTTGCGTAACATGTGGTTGCTGTCAGGATTAGTCATTGTGTTCATTTGTTTCCTCCGCCTGGCAACCTACTACCACAGATGGATAACACACATCCAATACACCTGAGACGCCTGTGTGTTTGTGTGGGTGTGTGTATGTGTATGTGTGTGTGTGTGTGTGTGTGTGTGTGTGTGTGTGTGTGTGTGTGTGTGTGTGTGTGTGTGTGTGTGTGTGTGTGTGTGTGTGTGTGTGTGTGTGTGAGAGAGAGAGAGACACAGACAATAAAGAGGGAGAGACAGATTTTATCAGGTTGCAGGGTGTTAGAGGTGTGTGTGTGTGTGTGTGTGTGTGTGTGTGTGTGTGTGTGTGTGTGAGTGTGTGTGTCCTAGCTTTACTATACTTGTGGGGACCTAAATCTGTTTACACAGTCACGTGTGGGGACTCGCCTCCCTTATGGGGACAAAATGGAGGTCCCCATGAGGGGAATCATTAATTTTAGGATGAAGACTTGGTTAGGGTAAGGTTAAGGTTAAGGGTTAGGTTAAGGGTTTGGGTTAGGATAAGGTTAAGGGTTAGGTTAAGGGTTAGGCATGTGTTGGTTATGGTTAAGGTTAGGATAAGTCTCCAGGAAATGCATATAAGTCAATGTAATGTACCCTGAAGTGATGTATACATGGAATGTGTGTGTGTGTGTGTGTGTGTGTGTGTGTGTGTGTGTGTGTGTGTGTGTGTGTGTGAGAGAGAGGGACAGAGACAATAAAGAGGGAGAGACAGATTATCATCTCTGTTTTCATCGGGTTGCAGGGTGTTAGAGGCGTGTGGGTGTGTGTGGTTCAGAAGTCCATTATGCATGTGAAATATGTGTTAGTGGATTGAATTCCCTGTGTATATACTGACGTGTGTGTTGCAGTGTAAAGGAGGGAGAATGATTTCCCTGTGGTAACATTCAGCCTCGGCCCTCGCGCACATTCACACACTTACAGTACACACACTGTGTTTATGTGTGTCAGGTGGACAATAAACAAACCTTAGAGAAACATAGGATCCATAAGTGTGCATGTGTGCATTCACTAGTGTTAGCTCCACATAGCTACGTGGAGTAACACACAAGATATGTTATCGTAATCTGTTACAACTGCAGTTGCTGAGAATAAAAGATGTACTGGATTACAGTGGTTTATCGCAATGCACCAATAGTCCTTGCTCTTTTCCGTGTTTTACTAACATTGTAATGCTTTAATTCCCAATGTTTTAGAAATATAACCGTAAGGGAAAGCAGATAATAGTGACGTAGAGCTACGGATCTCATGGGAATTGATTCACGTCAATACTATGTTCTCCTAAGGTACAACAGCAAGTGTGTGTGTGTGTGTGTGTGTGTGTGTGTGTGTGTGTGTGTGTGTGTGTGTGTGTGTGTGTGTGTGTGTGTGTGTGTGTGTATGTGTGTGTGTGTGTGTGTGTGTGTGTGTGTGTGTGTGTGTGTGTGTGTGTGTGTGTGTGTGTGTGTGTGTGTGTGTATGTGTGTGTGTGTGTGTGTGTGTGTGTGTTTATGCATGTTCATGTATGTTTTCATATGTCTGTGATCCTGCATTTTTGTTCAGAAAGAAAGAAAGAAACTCTGCCGTATGACATAAGAGCAATCCTCATTTGCCCGCAAGCTTATGAGGGGAAAAATAGTGTGTGTGTGTGTGTGTGTGTGTGTGTGTGTGTGTGTGTGTGTGTGTGTGTGTGTGTGTGTGTGTGCGCACGCTGAAGACACACTGAAACGTCAGCTATTTCTGAGAGTCCAATATTTTCCGCCACAGTCAACAGTTGCCCCGAGGCACAGAGGAAGCTCCCATTTGGCTCTGAGTCTCTGCTCCCTCCTTCATAACCCCCGACTGCAAACACACACACACACACACACACACACACACACACACACACACACACACACACACACACACACACACACACACACACACACACACACACACACACACACACACACACACACACACACACAAATAAACACAGAACACACACACTTTCGCCTCCTTGGGTATAATTAAGTATTTGGAAAAACTGCAGTCAATAAAACGGAAAACGGTCGACTCTTAACTTTGATCAGAACGTCGAGCTGACGAGTCTCTGGTGAACAGAGCTCTTTATTTTACCAAGTGGGTTTAAAGAGATGACACACACACACACACACACACACACACACACACACACACACACACACACACACACACACACACACACACACACACACACACACACACACTACAAGCAAACGTTCTGCCTTGAAAATGTAACTTATATACATGTATTATTTGTATTTGTATATGTTGTCTATAGATCATGGACGTGGTGTTGTTATGTGGAGATTACAGTATCTTTTTAAATGTCTATACGTGCTGAAATGCACCGGTTCCTGCTGGTTCTTCCTCTCGCCCTGCCTCTGTCTGTTTGAGGAGTCTTGCAGAATAAATAGTCCGACCCATTGACCCGGCCCACACACACTTAGTACAACAAGCAGAGTCCTAATTCAATTCATCTGCTCCGAATTATTCATGAGACAGATAGCCTCGCTGCAGACCGTCTTCAGTGTGTGTGTGTGTGTGTGTGTGTGTGTGTGTGTTTCATTTCACCTGCATGTACTTTCACTAAATACTACATCATGATTTTAAATGCACTTCCAGCCATGAATCAGAATATTTCTCATAATCATTTGGCAGCTTTTTTAAGGGACTAAATTGTAATCCTTGATAAAATGTCTCAATTTTGCCAATTTCACTTTTTATTCACAAATAAGTCAGTCACAGAGTTCAAGTCTTTTCTGTCTAATGTACTTTATTCATGTTGTGATTTTGTAACACCGTCTTCCACTAAACAGTGTCTCGTCCTCTGCTGAGAGCTGAGAAAGAAGGTTCTAACTCCAAACAAGTCCTTTGGGATGTTTTAAAACGCATCCTTCAGAAACCTGCAGATTATATCCAAATGTTGGTTCCCAGAGCTAAGGATTCTTTTAGCATTTAGGCGAGAAAGTGAAAAGGCTTGAAAATAAAAACATTTATTCAATGAAATAAGCTACAGTGTAGAAATGGCAATGAAAATCTTCTGACCCGAGCTCCTCCAACGATGCAACATATATAATACAATACAAAAAGAAAATAGTGCAAGTCTACTGTATATACATGTTAATATGTTATGTGGTTTCCATTTGATCCAAACTCGTATTTCCTTTTGATAGGCTTTCCTCCATGGGACATGATAAGAGGAACCTTTACACAGTTGTCCCCTCAACTTAAATAAAGTGAAAAACATTTGAACTCAGTGGTGGCCTCTAGTGGACAGGCAGATTTCAAGTTAAGGTACAAGAGATGATAATAATCATAATTAATTGAATTGTTATAGCGCCTTTCAAGAGACCCAAGGACGCTTTACAATGGGAAACAAAACAACAAAATAATAATAGTCACAAGGATACACAGGTTAGAACAAATAAATTACCGGTTGCTGGGCACTGCACTTTAGCTGAGGCCAAAGGCCCGGGTGAACAGATGGTGTTTGAGTTGTTTTTTGAAAGTGTCCAGAGAGTCGTCATTCCTGATAGCAGAGGGGAGAGCATTCCAGAGGGTGGGAGCTGCGACGCTGAAAGCCCTGTTGCCAAAGGTTTTTAGCTTGGAGCGCTGGATGGAGAGCAGCCCGTTGGCGGAGGACCGCAGGTGACGAGAGGGGGTGTAGGGCTGAAGGAGGTCAGAGATGATGAGCTCACAAAACACATAAATACATCTAGAGAGAAATGTCCAACAGGGAATGAGAAGAGAGGACGGAGCAGCGTTTTCCAACTCATTTCATTTCAGAGTTCACATCAGAACATTTGTTGTTACACCAGCAGGTTTTCTAGAGTAGCAAAACGATGTTATGAACCCAGACATAACAACGTTTGGTTTCCTACAGACACTGGGACTTTCACAACATGTACAACGCTTCAAGGCTCATGACACCTTGCTGATATCTAGGTTATTCCCTATCTATATATCGGTCATTCATGCCACCTTTCCGGCACAAAAGTAGTTTGAGAGCAGAACATTTGTTGAAACACAAGCAGGTTTTAGAGTGGGAACAGCAGAACACCACATGAAGTTATGAACTCACAATAACAACGTTTGGTTTCCTACAGACACTGGGACTTTCACAACATGTACAACGCTTCAAGGCTCATGACCCCTTGCTGATATCTAGGTTATTACCCATTTATATATCGGTAATTGCCACCTCTTTCGGCACAACATTTGTTTGAGTGACACTAGAAAACACAAATGATACCGCTGTCAAACTCGTATGTATCATGAGGTGAGAATCTGCTTTGTGATGGACCAAAAGTGTGATTCTTGTAAATGTAATCTATCCAAATTGACACTTCTCTTCTGGCTTTAGACAAATGTTGCATCGCACAAAACTCAAAATAGCTGTCCGATGGTGCCTGTGACACATAAGATAAGAAGTACTTTATTGATCCAAATGTGGGAAATGTTCGCGTTGCAGCAGCCTAAAACGACAATAAGAGAAATTAAAAGACTATAAATAAACAATTGTTCCCTTTTGGACTCCTCTGTCTTGTGTCTCCTCTCCTGTGCGGACAGCTGGTTAGCTCTCACTGCGCCTGTTATCAGCAGATGCTGAATGCTCTTACCGGTGTCTCCTTTATGGAGATTGATACTGGGCGTTTTGCAGCAGCTGCAGAAAGCGTGACCTGAGCCTCGTCTGCATTCAGTTTATCCGTGTGAGGCACGTAGGTCACTGCGACTAATGAAGCCATCAACAGAGCTTTACAGACGGAGGAGGAGCTGCACTCTCTAACTATTCGTCCTTCAGAGTGTCCTCGTTTTAAATCATAAGAATGGAGCAGAACAGTCAGAGTAGCTAGAAATGTTAAACTAAAACGTTACTCTCTGAGATGTTACCGATGAAGACCTGCAGGGTGGGAAGTAGTGGAGTACAAATACTTTGGTAAGGTACTTAAGTCAATGTTTCTGGTATCACTTAATTACAGTACAGTCATTTTCCTACTGAACGTCTTCCATTGAAAAAGCTTTGTGTAATTTGACTGTAAACTTATGATCATTGTCACATATCCGTTCAAACTGTCATCACATGTCATTTGTTAGACGCTTTAATCCAAAGCGACTTACATACATTCAGTACTGTGGGCAATCCCCACAGGAGCACTTTGGGGTGAAGTGTGTCAGGGACTGTTGACTGCGGCAACGAGTGCCCCGGTGATCCGAAGATCAGCGCACTACCCACTGAGCCACAACCTCCCTTGTCATGTGTTACTACTGTATGTTGGTATGTCATACAGATTCAAGATTCAAAGGTTTTAATGTTATACTGTATGCACATAAGCTACGGTGTAGAAATGGCGTTGAAAATCTTCTGACCCGATCTCCTCCAACAATGCAACATAAATATACGAGACATAAACATTCAAACAAATTCAAAAATAAAATAAAAAAGTTTAAATTAATTAAAACAGAATTAGAGCATTTGTAAGTGACTAAAAGTAAGGCTTTTTTAGGTAAGGTTTGCCCCAATTAAGATCACAATTACAACTGATTGATTTGGTGCCATGCCATGTTTCTCAAAGCCTAATCTTCCAAAACCCGGATGGTAAATGTACGCCAGCACCACTTCAGAAAGCTTCAAACATTGGACTTTGAAATGATGAGAAATGATGGGAAAACGGACTTTCAGACAAATTGGCTTTTTGTACTATTGGACATTTTTCAGACTTTTGTGGTTTCAGAATAACAGACTTTTGGGAAAATAAATGGCAGTGTCCAATTTTTCACATTTAGCATGTTATTATAAATTGATGCAACTTGAAAATACCAAGTTTTTACTCAACCTCAAGAATCAGAAATCAGAAACAGGTTGATTTCCAGGTAGGTTGAGACTTTCGAGGAATTCGTCTTGATGTCATGGTGCATACGTAAAAGTAAAACAACAATTAAAAACACAGATAGAGAACTAGACAAACTCTTTAAGCTCAGTTAATACATTTCATTTAGTCAGTAATTGTTAATTGTCTTATTTGCTGGTTGGCTTGTGTAAGGAATAAAATCAATATTTATATGGCTTAAACTGAATAACACTGTTTTATTCTGTAACCGGATGTTCACGACATTGTCGACACACTTGACTTCCTGTCTTTTCAGACGGTTTTGGTAGCATTAGCATGTAGCTAATAATATCTTTTGTATGTGAATTTAAGGAGAAATGACACGTGGTGTTGCACACTGAAAACACTGTCTTTAACCCTCACTTATTGACGCTGCAATACTATTGTTCGGGAATGCTTAAATGACCATTAAACATTAGAAGATTGTTAAACTAACAACAGGGAATGACGACAGACAAGACGTGCCTTGGACCCGCCCCCGTCGACTCTAAGCCAATGGGAGAAGACTTCAGATGATAAATGTGTGACTCAAGCAGGAAGTCAGTCTCTTTCTCATCACATGCAAGCCCCCAGGAAGTGCTCTGGACTCTGAGGAAAATATTCATAGTGTCCAAACGGCGGTACTACAACTTCCGTATCAGTCCGTGACGTCACTGGGCCCAGAAATACTTTTTCCCATTGACTGACGGAAAGAGACGTCTGTAAATCAGCGGATCTACTACCCAGTATGAACTATGTTATAGCTCTTATTAGAATCATTCGGTCCTTAAAGTTGTAAAATGCACTAAAAGCTGAATCTAGATTTATTTTCTCTCTCCATTCATTCTAGTGAGTCGAGAGTGGGAGATCGGGGGTGGGGCTTAATGACAGGGGGCGGGGCTTAATGGGAAACTCAACATGTTCTATGTCTATGAGCTACATACGGGCACTTCTGCTCTGACAGCCAGGCAAAAGTTGGGCCATTTTGTCCTCATAAGCCAATGAGCAGCTCTCATAGGAAAGAACGAGACCCCGCCTCCGACGCTGTATCCAGTTCTTATTATACATCCATGATCACATGCTGTGGAACGAAGAGCACAGCTGTTCACCATTTGCAATTTCACTGTACCATTGTTTAATTAAACGCTGTTAACTTGTAAATAAGCTTCCTGGACTCTTTTCGGCTAATCCTGGGCTCAGGCCTAAAATACCCAACACTTATAGTCTGGTATATACTAAGACCGTAACAATGGAGTCAACATTGGGGGGGACCAAAAATTCAATCAAAATTTGAATACTAATTTCCTGCCATTCTAAAGGAAAATATATAAAATGTTTGGGCGTATCTGAATATTGGGGGGGATGTGTCTTGAATATACCATAAAGGCCACCGGCTGTAGTGATGCATTATGTGACTTTGTGGAAGGTGTACGCAGCAGTATCATGAGGACAACGAGAGCTTTAAATCCACATGTCAGGTTCACGTGTCCTCCTGCTGACCACAGTGAGTGCCTGGCCCTCAGCGCTGTCTCCACTCAGCACATTAAGTCACTCTCTTTCCGCTGATTCTTCCAGATCACACAGAAAAGCTGAATCACATTATACAGACACAGATCCTGGGTCTGGACAGTGGTCACGACACGACCGGGGTCACATTTAGAGACAGACAAGGCAAGGCAAGGCAAGGCAAGTTTATTTATATAGCACTTTTCAACACAAGGCAATTCAAAGTGCTTTAGACTAGACTAGACAGACTAATAAAGATATGTTCTGGTTGTGTTCTTAAAGGTCCCCTATCATACTGTTTTTCATCAATATATCACAGGTCTCAGATATATACAGAACCTGTCTCTGATTGGCTGAAACACCAAACAGATCATTGCAGCATTACCCATAATCCCCTCTGTTTCAGCCCTGTTTCCAAAGTGCTGATTCTCTGTCTGTTACTTTAGATGAAAATAAGGAGCCCCTCCCCACGCCCCTCTGAGAGACATTTGGTTACAAAGAACTCAATGGTGCTCTAGGAGGAGATTCAGGTGATAAGGTGGGGGGGGGGTGGGGTTACCTTGGTTGCTGATTGGCTAATGGTTACACAAGATAAAACATTATGACATCATAAAGTGGCCAAAATCAGCTCATTTTCAGACAAGTTTTTAAAGAAATGGATCAGGACAAAAAGAGAGAGAATCTTTGTTCCTGAAACCTTCAGAGTCTCTTTCCACAGAGGGGACACATGTTGATGTAGAAGAGACATGAAGAAGAGGGGACACATGTTGATGTAGAAGAGACATGAAGAAGAGGGGACACATGTTGATGTAGAAGAGACATGAAGAAGAGGGGACACATGTTGATGTAGAAGAGACATGTAGAAGAGGGGACACATGTTGATGTAGAAGAGACATGAAGAAGAGGGGACACATGTTGATGTAGAAGAGACATGAAGAAGAGGGGACACATGTTGATGTAGAAGAGACATGAAGAAGAGGGGACACATGTTGATGTAGAAGAGACATGAAGAAGAGGGGACACATGTTGATGTAGAAGAGACATGAAGAAGAGGGGACACATGTTGATGTAGAAGAGACATGTAGAAGAGGGGACACATGTTGATGTAGAAGAGACATGAAAAAGAGGGGACACATGTTGATGTAGAAGAGACATGAAGAAGAGGGGACACATGTTGATGTAGAAGAGACATGAAGAAGAGGGGACACATGTTGATGTAAAGAGACATGAAGAAGAGGGGACACATGGTGATGTAGAAAATACATGAAGAAAAGGGGACACATGTTGATGTAGAAGAGACATGAGGAAGAGGGGACACATGTTGATGTAGAAGAGACATGAAGAAGAGGGGACACATGTTGATGTAGAAGAGACATGAGGAAGAGGGGACACATGTTGATGTAGAAGAGACATGAAGAAGAGGGGACACATGTTGATGTAGAAGAGACATGAAGAAGAGGGGACACATGTTGATGTAGAAGAGACATGGAGAAGAGGGGACACATGTTGATGTAGAAGAGACATGAAGAAGAGGGGACACATGTTGATGTAGAAGAGACATGGAGGAAGGAACAGATGACCTTGCATCAAGTTAGTCAAGACTCCATGTCCTAAGATGAGAAGAACCACACAGATGTTATACACCTCCTTTAGTTTACTCACCACTGTACCTTTAGACCTTACATAATCACATGTTACAAAAACATATGCTCAATAACACGTTTGATTTGATTTGATTATATTTATTTTGAATGTGCAAAGAAATAATACAAAAAATGTACATGAGAATCATTGTACAATACAAAATCAAGCAGTGTCAAATTGATATACACAAATGTTACTGAATCTAAATTATATATAAACAAATAATTACATATCCGAAAATGGGGGGGAAGAAGTTTACACTTATTTAATCGCACCCCGTCTCCCAAAAACTAAATCATTAACATATCTATATATGTTTTTCTTTTTTTTCCTTAAGGAACAAAACATCCATCCATCTTCTCCCCTTATCCGTGGTCGGGTCTCGGGGGTATCAGTTCCAGCAGAGAGCCCCAAACCTTCCTTTCCCCACATCAACCAGCTCTGACTGGGGGATCCCAAGGCGCTCCCAGGCCAGAGAAGAGATATAATCCCTCCACCTGGTCCTAGGTCTACCCCTCGGTCTCTTCCCAGCTGGACGTGCCTGGAACACCTCCCTAGGGAGGCGCCCAGGTGGCATCCTAACTAGGTGCCCGAACCACCTCAACTGGCTCCTTTCGACGCGAAGGAGGAGCGGCTCAACTCCGAGTCCCTCCCTGATGACCGAACTTCTCACCTTATCCCTAAGGGAGACACCAGCCACCCTGCGGAGAAAACCCATCTCGGCCGCTTGTATCCGCAATCTCGTTCTTTCGGTCATAACCCATCCTTCATGACCATAGGTGAGGGTAGGAAGGACACATAAAACAATTAATTTGTAATTGTTTTTTTAAACAGTTTTAAGTTCGGACATCCCCTGAGCTCCTCATTACAAACGTATGATCAATAACACGTTGCAAACAGACGTGTGTGCATTCATGGTGCAAAGGATGAAACTCATGAACACGGCTTACAACACATGATCACATAATATCGATTATTTTAACAGTGTCATCATCATCATCATCATCATCATCATCATCATCATCATCATCATCATCATCGTTATCAGTATAAGATTCAGAGAAGCAGAGTTCCTATTTGAGGAACGTGTCGTGTCTCATTTGTAACGGCATCGCTCTGCAGATGATCTGCTGTCTCCCTGAGGAACTGTGCCGATTCTTCAGTGTTGGTGAGAGCTTCTGTTCAGAGATACTGTTTGATCGCTGCATCTGGGATTAGGGTCACATTTCACGGGGTTGGAGAGGAACCGGAAATTAAAGAGTTGCAGGATATTGCTTGGTGTTTGTCAATATAAGTGCACAGTTAATTTTAACACGGAAAACAATCATATTGATTTGTTTTGGAAAGCCCAATCAACTAGATGACAAATGACACAAATAACATGAGAGCAAAAGTGTCTAATGGTTTAGTATCTTAACACTGCCTTAGTATCCACAATGTAAAAGGAAAAAACAACATTCATAATCTGTTTAATAACACATCTCTTTGGATCCCTGTCTGGTACATCTGGTTTCCTTTAACCCGGCTGAGAGGTCAGTCGTAGGACATTTTAAAGAGTAACTTTAAACAAGACAGACAAGCAGTGTTTTATCTATCTACAGTCGCAAGAAAAAGTGAACCCTTTGGAATGACCTGGATTTCTGCATAAGTTGGTCATAAAATGTGTTCTGATCTTCATCTAAGTCTCAACAATAGACAAACACAGTCTGCTTAAACTAATACCACACAAACAATGATATGTTTTCATGTTTTTATTGAACACACCATGTAAACATTCACAGTGCAGGGTGGAACAAGTATGTGAACCCCGGGGCTAAAGACTTCTTCAAAAGCTAATTGGAGTCAGGAGTCAGCCAACCTGGAGTCCAATCAATGAGAGGAGATTGGAGGTGTTGGTTAAAGCTGCCCTGCCCTATAACAAATACACACCAGTTTTGAATTTGCTATTCTTAAGAAGCATTGCCAGATGTGAACCATGCCTCGCACAAAAGAGCTCTCAGAAGACCTACGATTAAGAATTGTTGACTTGCATAAAGCTGGAAAGGGTTACAAAAGTATCTCTAAAAGCCTTGATGTTCATCAGTCCACGGTAAGACAAGTTGTCTCTGAATGGAGAAAGTTCAGCACTGTTGCTACTCTCCCTAGGAGTGGCCGTCCTGTAAAGATGACTGCAAGAGCACAGCGCAGAATGCTCAATGAGGTGAAGAAGGATCCTAGAGTGTCAGCTAGAGACTTAAAGAAATCTCTGGCACATGCTAACATCTCTGTTGACGAATCTACGATACGTAAAACACTGAACAAGAATGGAGTTCATGGGAGGACACCACGGAGGAAGCCATTGCTGTCCAGAAAAAACATTGCTGCACCTTTGAAGTTCACAAAAGAGCACCTGGATGTTCCAGGTATTCAAAAATATTCTGTGGACAGATGAAACCAAAGTTGAGTTGTTTGGAAGGAACACACAACACTATGTGTGGAGAATCCAAAGGGTTCACATACTTTTTCTTGCAACTGTATCTCTCAATCCATCTCTCTCTCTATCTATCTCTCTATCTATATATCCATCTATCTATCTATCCATCCATCATTCCATGTCAATCAAACCAGCTAACGTTAGCCATCTATCTACTAGCTTGCTTACCTTAGCTACTTATCTTAAAAACTAGCTAGCGAATGTAAGCTATCTAAAAAAGTGAATACAGAATGGGATAGCGATTAGAGACAGAAATGTAGAGGAAGATGTACAGATAGAAAAATAGGGATGACAGGAATAAAGAATGAAGAACATGGAGGAACAGATTCATACATTAGGAGAAATCAGATAGTCACTAAAAAGAGGAAGTGAATAAAGAACAAGCTGAAAGCAGCAGAGGAAGAGATGGAGAGAAAAGAGTGGAGGATAATGGTGAAACATCCCACAGGTGAACTCTGCAGGGAGCCCAGGCCTTTGTTAATCACTGTGTTAATTAACTGTGTGTGTGTGTGTGTGTGTGTGTGTGTGTGTGTGTGTGTGTGTGTGTGTGTCTGTGTGTGTGTCTGTGTGTGTGTGTGTGTGTGTGTGT